>JAQNDB010000292.1:0-100264 GCA_029204045.2 Tillandsia leiboldiana
TCCCCCGCTTACTCCGACCTCAGCATTAGCGATTCTTAGCGTTGGCTTCACACAGGTGGTCTATTGTTTCCCATGTTTGACTGGTTTGTTTCCCATTCCGATCTTTTCATGTGTTTTCGGATCATCTTGTGACCTCATTTTCCTGGGGCGATTTTGGGGACAAGCGTGTGGTTATTTGGGGATATCTTCGCGCACAGGCATTCGATTGGGGCGATTCAGAGCGATTTTGCATCTACAACGTCACGAGGATCATGCCCAAATTTCTTGGGAATTTTCTGAATATTTCGTGAAGGGAAGATATCTGTTGAACAGTATTATTGCTACAGTTTTTTAGAGTATTTTCATTCGGGGTGGTTCCCTTGTCGGAATTGTTTCTCAGTGAGGAAGCTCGGAATTGGACGTGCAGGTACTCGTTTCGAAGGTATCGACGCGAGGATTACTGTGGTATTTTTTGGATTTTTCTGGCACTTGCAGCAGGTGAAATATGCACGGCTTTGGGACGGATTTTCCAATTGTGTATGTTTGGTTGATTTTGGATAAAGTGTATGTTAAGCCTTCTTGTTGTACTCAGGGGTGTTTTCAGCTGTTTGGAGGCCGAGGCTTGCGCGCTTGTACCGAGGGTGTTTATTGGCAGATTTTGGACCGTGGGCGTCTACCCACTTCACCGACTTCAGGTTTTGCCTTGGTTTAGCGCTTCAGGTGGGTAAGCTTATTATCAGTAATGGTTTAGGGCAATGAATATGCTGGGGCAAATATAAGTGCACTTGTGGGATGTCACCCCTCTATGACTGATGCATGCATGTTTAGGGTACATTGGTTTATGTTGGTAAGGAGGTAAGCTTGATAATGATATTTGTATAATGATTGCAAGAATAGTATTTTAGGGTATACTGAGGACTTGCATGACTTGGACATCTATGTATGACTAGTGTAAGCTTACCTAGGATAATGTTACCCTATGAGATATGTAACATGCCATGTTAGCACATAGCCTTTCATGTGGTTGGTTTATGCTTGGGACAGGATTTCGTAGCTATGTGCGGATTTGTACTCTGAGGATTTATTATATCATTCTTTTATGGACCCTGATTGTGGACAGGTCTAGTTTTGGGATTCCGGCATGTTGTTTTCCTAAAGGAACCTTATTATGCTTTACCCCCCTTTATTTCCTTGAGGACATTTGCATGCTTGTATGGTCATGTAGTTAGGCCATCTTTTACTGCTGCACTACTTATTGGAACTTGACTTAGGAAAACCATGCTTTTTCCTTTCTCCTTCTTGCTAGTCAGGTGGTCAGTGTTGCTCGGGTTCGAGCAGGGGTCTGGATAGTGTAGTCGGGACTTTGTGCCTGGGACAGTTAGCTTAGTTGTGGGGCTTTGCGGCAACCGCGGATATTGGGCGGTTGACCGGATGTTTCTCTATGCACCTGATTGGGTATCAGTTTTACTTAGTGGATGGAGTTTCCCACTTATCGTTTAGTTGCATCCGACTGTGGTCGGGTCTTCCTTTAGTGGTTGAGTTTTCCCACTTTGATCAGATTGTGATCAAGTCCTGCTATACTGAGATACTTGTGACTGGGATACTTGTGACTTGTGCTGTTGATGACAGAGATGCTTTACTCGTGTGGGTAGCTCCCCTCGAGTGCCGCTCCGGAGTAGGCTTCAGACCGTGTTGGGTTCCGGTTAGACCGTGTTGGGTTCCGGTCAGACCGTGTCGGGTGCCGTCAGACCGTGTTGGGTTCCGGTCATTTGGACAGGGATATACTGAGTTCGAGAGATTGGTGACAGAGCAGGCAGTACCGGGTTTTATACCGGTTCATTCGATTGAGTTTATTTCGGTCAAATACTTTTATTGTTACACTCGTGCCTGGGGGCCGAGTGCAGACTGGTAGTTGAGTTTAGATCAGTGCTTGTTTTGTTGAGAGCCGTCTGGTTGACGGTGGTCCCGTGTTGTTGCGAGTACTTTGACCGCTGTGAGAGGTTGAGCATCATGATTCTATCCGTTCTGAGAGAGAGCGTGGATTTTGACCATAGCCTGCATGATCCTCTACTCGATAGCGAGTTAGTCCGTTTGGACACCCTACGTAATTCCTGCCCGTCAGCGGAGGTGGTTGTAGGTGGGCGCAGGTTTGACTGGACCAGATGTGGCAGTCAGCTCGATTGGGTCGATGGTGCACTTCATGTGCTAGTGGTTGCATACCACTGTTTGGTTCTCCCCCTTTTTGTGCCTTTAGTTAGGGGCAGGGTAGCTGTTGATAGTCTCCAACTTACTCATTTCAGTCTTATGACTTGGGTTAGTTGTTGTCTCTTGAGGACTTGGTGGGCAGACCGTCGGGTCTGGCGGTGGTACCCACTGAGAACTCCCTTTTTGGAGTAGTTCTCACACCCTTTGGGGGGTTCCCCCCTTTTTTCTCTCCTCTCCTTTGTTTTGCAGAGTCTTAGCAGGTGTTGCCGACTCTGTGGTTGTTGATCGTGGCGAGGGTCGCGAGCTAGATCCCTACCCGGCGTTGGAGAGTAGCGGTACCCTTCTGAGGAGATCATCAGTAGATTAGCGTTTCTTTTCCTCTTTTGAGAGACTTGTAGTGAGGATATTTTGTATTGAGAGACTGTACACTGTTGTATATATATTGGAGTTACCTCCCGGTTGGGTTTAGAGCTTGTACTCGAGGATTTGTATTATTATTATTTTGGGAGGCAGACAGTGTTGTTTATTTCCAGTTGTACAGTGATTGATTTTAGTTACAGCAGATTTTTATTTATAGCTCTGATATCTGTTTAGTTATAGTACTTTTCTTGTAGGTAGGACGCTTCGCCTATGCAGGTTGGCATAGGTGGGCGGATCTGTTTGGCGGCCCGGGTCGCAGTTTCGACCCCGGGGCGTGACAGGTGAACTGTATGAACGATCCGGATCAAGCACTTCGATCCGATCCCGAACCTTCGTTTTTCTGGAACTACCTGACTCGTTACGACGATCCGGATCACAGCTAATCCGATCCGGATCGCCGTCCGTAAAATTTCCAGAAATGGTAGGTTTTTGATTCTTATCTCCTTCCTAGGGTTTCTAACCTATAATAGAGACCCTATGACTCTTTTTCTAGGGGTAATCCATATAGCCGTCATTTTCATATATCATCTTACGGCTCTAGATCCACATATAGAGAAGAAAGGAATCATTAGAGAATACTCTATGTTTCTTCATCTATATTGATTAGTTTGATTCTAGGGTTTCATACTCACATCTTGAGTTGAATCAAACTAATGAATACTTAGATGGTATTTCCGATCTATCTTTGATCTAAGTATTCGGCGGATCATCACCACCAAAAAACAACGATTTACCCCAAAAATTGGCGCGTGGATTCGCGTGTCCTTGTGGATTCAAGGTTCAACCGCTCTCGTGGATTCGGAGCGAGGCACGTTCGTGGATTCGAAGGGTGCTATGGGTGAAGACCGTGGACTCGGTTGGACGTCGTGGATTCGACGTTGGATGCCGTGGATTCGGCGTTGGGCGCAGATCGTGGATTCGAGAAGCGTCGCGGAGCGAGCGGAGAAGATCCTCTAGGAGCGTATGGAAAAGGTTGAGCGTAAGTGTGTACGGTAAATCACCTTGTACGTGTTTTAATTCTAGTGGATTTCTGCCGTGTTATCGGTCCCGTGGTTTTTTACTCCGGTGATGGAGTTTTCCACGTAAAAATCTTGCGAGTTATTTTTTATTTCCGCATTGGGTTTTTAATCGCAACGATTTTTGAGTGTTTATACGTTTACACCTATTCACCCCCTCTAGTTTTTTTTCCCCTATTTAGATCCTTATAACATATAACCCAACAGATACCAACTGTGACGCCCCACTTCCCAGGGGGTCACCCATCCTAGAACTACTCTAGCTCTAGCACGCTTAACTCTCATGTTCCTACACACCTCCGGTACACATGATGGCGTGGTGCGGGAAATCGCTTCGAGCGTGTTCCATTTTGGATTACAGTTGAGGTTTTAGTTTCAGCTCTGATACATGTTTTTAGCTATAATCTGTCTTGCAGGGTAGACTTCGTCTGTGCGGCAGTTTCCGTACAGATGGCGGATCTGTTGGCGAGCCCGGGTCGCAGTTTCGACTCCGGGGCGTGACAGATTTAGGTGGTATCAGAGCCTAGGTGTATAGGTCGTTGAGGACTTAGAGACCCTAGGCTATTGGTTGGACAGTAGGATGACTGTCGTGAGAGACGTGACTTTAGCAAGAGTCCTGATTAAGTTTGTACCTCCCCCAGAGGATTGGGGCGAGTGATCTTACATGTTATTTCTCTAAAGATGATTATGTTTGCTGCAGACAACATAATGCTTTAGTATGGGTAACATGTTTTAGACTTTCGCTTGATTGGGTCGAGGAGAATTTTAGTCCTAATGTTTGTTCTGTTGCAGTGATTTGATGCTTCCGAGGCGCCGTGCAGCGGCGAGGGTGTGTTTGACCTTGGATGAGGAGCTCGTATAGCGGGAAGCTAAATGGATAGAGCGGGAGAGAGGTCTGGGAGTTTGTAGAAACTCGAAATATTTTATTTTTAATAAATAGATTAAAAGCAGAATCGTAGTCGATTTCGGGTTCAAAAGACCTATGTTGATTTATTTAGTCAATTGCCAGTGTGCGAGTTGCACGATTTACGAGACAAAAAGGCTATTTTCCAATCCGGACATGATCTTGGAAATCCGAGTTGACTGTTGCGATCGTCTCGTCGAACCGAGCGAGATTCATATTCAGCACTTTTCGATCTGACGGTCGGATCTTCCAGAATTCAACTAAGAAGTGGACGAATCTCGCGACCAATGTAACAGTGTCCTCTGCGCACAGTGCACTAAGTGAGTTACTGTAGATGAACAGTAACCCTGGTTTTCGAGACCCCGACGAATACAACGTTGACTAATTCACTGTTCGGAGTCCGAACATAGTGATCTAGGTAGTCATTTCGAACGGTTTCGTCGTTCTGGACACAATGGCACTGACGGAATTCTGTTTGACGGTCCTAGAGCCTCGAAACGCGCGATAACTGTGTTTCGGTACAGTATAAGATGGAATTTAAAAAATTGTGGAGCAAAATTTTAGCGAACCAAAATCGCCACCTGATAGGTTTCGTCGAGCCGGACGTCGTGGTGGTGTCAGATTTTCAGTTTGACAGTCCGGTTGTCTCGAAAAGCGTGAAAATAGTGAAAATACAACAAATTGCGCGATAACCCCAGTTCTTGCCTCGTTCTACGTGCCACTCCCTAGTTAGGGACCTAAGTGTGAAACTAAGTCTACTGTGAGGGACTTAGCTTTTAGGATTCAAAGGTTGAGGGGTGTAAACAAAATTTACATATACCTATATATATAGGTACCTCGGCTAGGGTTTCCCCAAAACCCTAAACCCATAGCCTTTCCCCCAGCCGCTGTTCCAACGGAACCCCTTCCTCTCTGCCGTGCTCCCCGGAGCCTCCCCGCACCGGCCGCCGGCGGGAGCAACTATCGCCGGATTATCGTGTTGCAGCCGAGGATGATCCCAGGCTTCATGCAACCGATAAAACCAAGATCAAAACCGTTCATTCTCTTCCTTTTGGTGACTGCAAGCTACCATTAAAATATGGAGTTGATCGGTGAAGAATCCACGGAGATCGGGGATGCCCTAGAACGGGCCAATGTTGAACCGCGGCCGTTCCTCGCGGTACGGCGCCGCCGCGGCCCCATGCCGCCGGGAAACTACCCAGCAGGCACCAGGGGACCGAGAGGACTACCTTGGTCCATCTTGCGCCGGCCCAGACCTCGCCGGCCGGAATCCACCATTAGAGGTGGCCGGAAAACACAAATTCTGAAGAACTTGATCTCCGGCGATCGCCGGAGCTCCGTCAAGTGGGAAAGCAACCTGGGTAGGGTCCCTTGGTCTGTAGGAACTCCCATGCACTTGCATGGGAGGTTGAACGTGGGGTTTCTTCTTCCCTCGGAGATTGCACCCATGTCGTGGCCGAGCCTCTTCTCCGGCCATCGCCGTCATCTTGGGTCGCCGGCCGACCACCCAGGTACTCACTAACCAACTCTAGCAAGGTTCCCTTCCATCTTAGAAACCCCAGAATTCTTACTTGCAGAGGATCAAGCTCGGGAACAACTTAGTTATTGGTATGTATAATGCCCACAAGGTGTTTGATAAATGCTTCAAAGAAGATTTAGTTGGAATTAGGGTTTACATTGAATATAAAAGTTGTTCAAAATAATCCCCTGAGCTTGATGCTCGCTTCAGACCAAGATGGTTCTGTGTGGATTAAATTTGGAGCAATGAAAACTTGTTGTTTGCAAGGATCTGCTTCTGGTGGAACCAGCAGGTCTGGGCTGCAAAGGAGGTGAGCCCCAGTGTCCTTGCACTGTTTAAAGACACTTTCATATACAAAGTTCGTCTGTTTGACGATCGGATTAAAAGTTGTAGTGTAATCAACCTTTTAAAGTAATGTTGAAACAAAACTAAGTTCCGGGCTATTAGAGAAGTCTGACAGTGTATTCCTGGCTATTTTGGGGTCACTGGACGCGATGCTCGCGTTAGATTTAGGTTTTGAAGACTCGGAGAAACAAAATTCATTAAGGCTATGTTAGTAAGGTATTTTATGGCCCGAAGTTTTCCTCGGGTCCCGTTCTGCTGCAAATGAGTGAGCACGGTGTTTCAGCAAGATAAATGTCACCTGCTGGAAGTGACGGTTCGTCAAAATTATTTCCAGTTGAAAGAACGAGCGAAAACAGCGCTCAAATGACGCTAAAATGTGAATTCTAGAAACCCTAGGGGTCTAAATGCAATTTTGGCACTGCATACTGTTTAGACAATGTATAAATGTTTCCTAAACTTTTCTTTAGGATTCCAACGGTTCTCGTTGACCGGAATCGGATTTCGATCGATAAATCGGCGATATTCTCCCGTTTAAGCTTCACATTGCTGTCGTGTCGTCGGGATGGGTATGTGTGAGTCTAGTTCTGACTACAGTCTCTGTTCAGGGCCCAGCAGTTCAGCACCAGCCTCCCGGTAGTCTAGCGGGAGTTTCGGGATCGGCCTTCTTTCAGGTGGGTTTATTTTTAAGTCTTAGCATTTAACTCTATCATGTTGGACGGGGTCAATCTTATGCGTATGTGGGTTCTTTTGCCTTGGTGTTTAGCGTCGGTCTTTAGCAGTCATTTACTTTCGTTATTACATGTTAGCGGGGTACCTTTGAGCACACGTGTTACCGTTTTTCTTTCGATTATACATGATAGCAGTTATAGCTTACTCTTATTTATACATGATAGCGGTTATAGCTTACTCTTGTTTATACATGATAGCGGTTACAGTTTACTCTTGTTTATACATGATAGCGGTTACAGTTTACTCTTGTTTATACATGATAGCGGTTATAGTTTACTCTTGTTTATACATTATGATGCTGACATGATAACGGTTATGGTTACTTTGCTCGAGGCTGCAGCACGCGCACCCGCGGTTTGGCCACCGCAAAGGGTGCGCTTTTCCGGAAAAGTGGTCTATGACCCGTGTATACCCACGAGGTGACGTAGTGGGGCCCCTTATTAGTTGTGGGGTTTGAGGCGCCGAGGTGCGAGCGATGCGACCCGTCGGTTTAGTTGTCCGACGTGGTCGGGTTTTACCCACGAGGTGACGTAGTGGGGCCCCTTATTAGTTGTGGGGTTTGAGGCGCCGAGGTGCGAGCGTTGCGACCCGTCGGTTTAGTTGTCCGACGTGGTCGAGTTTCTGCAGGTACGGTATGGGCCGCCGGTTTAGTTGTCCGACGTGGGCGGGTATTACAGGATACAGGTGTACAGGTTACCTCTCCACCTTGAGAGGGTGGTTGCTCCGGTTGTCTTCACGGTTTGTTTTATTATATTCTCCTGCTCTACTATTTTTACGTCACTGACTTCCCCCTTCGTGACAGGGTTGAGACGGGGGGAGATGTAGGCGGTGGTGAGGACGGGACAGGAGCAGCTGGGTCGCTGGGGACCCTGGACTGTATTTCTTCTTTCTTTCTTGCATTTCATTTACATTGTAGTTATGTGAGAGGTTCTCGATACCCTCGTGGGGTCGGCATGGATGTCGGTATGGGTTGCATTTAGTTATCCTCTTATACGCTACTCTTCCTTCTATTTGTTGGCCATTTGAAAATGAAAATGGCAAAAGCCGAAGAAAAGATTGCGAAAACCATTTTTAAAATCTAAGTGTCGTGTGGGCACTGGTTTCAAAACCCTGTGGATTTATGGATTGCGAGAAGGATTTCAAAACTGGGGTGTCGGGTGGGCACCGTTTTCAAAACCTTGTGGATTTATGCTAATTTCGAAACTCGCTTTCAAAACATAAGCGCCGGGTAGGCGCTCTTTTAAAACTGTGGATTTATCCTTTCCAATTGATCGGCCATACATTTTTAAGTGAATTAGAATGCTGGTGGTATATGAATAATTGTTGTGATTGAATGGATGTGTATGTTTGAAATATGTACTGAACTCCACGCCGGGCATATACAGGGGAGGCTCTGTCCGTTTACAGAGTGACCCTGTATGTGTGGCGGGTCTGGGCATGCGCCGGGGAAGAGGGGTTCTCCTTTATCAAAAAAAAATTTATACGTCAAATGCTTGACTTTTGTGAATCGTTTCCGCTAAAACAAACCCCCGGGGTGTGACAGATTAAATGGTATCAGAGCGTTCTTTCAATCACAACAGTTAGTGCCGACATCCGCGGTAACACCTCACTTGCCTACACATGAATGAAATGGGTAGGGCATAGGACTGTAGAACGTGAGTGACCGAGGGGGGGGGGAAATGTTGAGTCCTTTCTCTCACTTTATGGTTGTTGCTAGTAGGGTAGTCTAAAGTTGACTCTTGTGATGTGTGACAGACGTGGCCCATACTAGATCATCGGCCGGGGACGCAGAGTCAGTGTCCGACATCCACGGAGATACCACACATAGCTACGAATGAATGAATTGAATAAGGCATAGAAGCGTAGAACGCGAGTGATCGGGGGAGCGGGGGGGAAAGTATATGTCCCGTTTTCTCGATAGTTGGTTAAGTGCTACACTAGCGGAGTCTAGAACTGACTTGTGGGGTGTGTGAGTACGGGTTAAGTTTGTTTCTCGGTTTAGCTCGGTTGTCGCGTTCGTGTAGTAGTGTTGTTGTGGGGGGTCTTGGGATTCCCCCTGGGGTTGAGAAAAGAGACCACTGGGACTAGCAACTCTTGTTCGTTTCGGCTTGATTCTTCCTTTTGTTGAGCGGACCTAGAGCTTAAATACTCCTAGTTGGGAATGTGATCGTTGGCCTGGGGGTATGCAGCTCGGCTCAGTGTATGGTGCTTGGAAGGGCAATGGATTGGGAACGAGCGGTAGAGGTTAATCAGAGTGTCGCACCCCCTTGGGTGCCAAGACGGAAGTAGGACCGTGCTTCTTGGGTTTGTCGCCAGCTCCCCATGACCAAGGCATAGTCTTGAGGTTTTGGGTTGCGAGTTTGTGATTGTGAAGCAGTACAGATCACGAGGGGCGCAAGGCCAATGGGAAGCACAAGTCGGACATGTTTGGCCACTTTTCCTATGTATTGGATTCCTGGCGTTTTTAAGTTTCGGGGATGAAACTTCTTTTAAGGTGTGAGTGATGTAGCACTCGAGAAATTCTAGTGTGCTCGCGGGCGAGGAAGCAGATCTAACCTTAGCGATTTGCATACCGGTTCGTGAATTGCACAGTTTCCGATGCACAAATTTCCGCCTGTCCGATCCGATACCTGGGTATTTGGTTAGGAACGAACCCTAGGATGACTTGTGTTCACGAGAGAGCGCAGGGTATTGGCATGGTGGTTTGGAGCTGAGGTGTGTTTCACACAGTTGAGTCTCGTTGTTTCGGTTATTAGTCGTACGCACTCTGGTTTTTGGGACCGTTGTTAGTGCAGGGTTAGCCGCGGTCATGGTTTCGGCTGTGGGCTTGATGTTGCAATGGAGCCAGAGTGCTCGGATCAGTTACAGTGGTTAAAGGTTAAATCACTGTTCTTGTCGTAATCGTCCAGCTGATGGCACAGCAGTAGATGACTGCTATTATTGCACTAGCCTCACAGTTTGCTTAGAGGTTGAACAAGTCGTTGACCCTTCAGTGTCCCCGTGTCATAATTCAATGGCCTATGGGCCCGATGGTAACCCTGTTTTGGGACGGATGCAAATCGACCCCACCTTTTGCACAGATTTTGTGGATCGACGTGGACTCGCCTATGTGTTAGTCATGGTGATGTTTGTGACCACGAGGTGGTAGTAATCCTTGATAAAGGTTCTGTTTTTAGCACTGGGATTGTGTTGGGAGGTATGTGATATACCTTCTGATAGGAGTTGCGTCCCCAACTAGTTGTTGGCGACAGTTCTACGGTATTTCGCTATTCTTTTGGTAAGCACGTTGGCTGCAGGCAACGGACTGTCGAAAGAACTGAGGAAATACTCTGCCCTGTAATGGGGAGTATCATATTGGGTCTAAATTAGTAGCCTTAGAGTTGTCGATACCTTGCGACTGACTTGTAGCCCTCGAATAAACTTTTTGAGCATTTCATAAAGTATGACTTCAGGCTGTAGGCTCCGGGAATGAAACTTTTTTTTAAGTTGTAAGTTTCGGGGACGAAACTTCTTTTAAGTTGTAAGTGATGTAGAAACTCGAAATATTTTATTTTTAATAAATAGATTAAAAGCAGAATCGTAGTCGATTTCGGGTTCAAAAGACCTATGTTGATTTATTTAGTCAATTGCCAATGTGCGAGTTGCACGATTTACGAGACAAAAAGGCTATTTTCCAATCCGGACATGATCTTGGAAATCCGAGTTGACCGTTGCGATCGTCTCGTCGAACCAAGCGAGATTCATATTCAGCACTTTTCGATCTGACGGTCGGATCTTCCAGAATTCAACTAAGAAGTGGACGAATCTCGCGACCAATGTAACAGTGTCCTCTGCGCACAGTGCACTTAAGTGAGTTACTGTAGATGAACAGTAAGCCTGGTTTTCGAGACCCCGACGAATACAACGTTGACTAATTCACTGTTCGGAGTTCGAACATAGTGATCCAGGTAGTCATTTCGAACGGTTTCGTCGTTCTGGACACAATGGCACTGACAGAATTTCTGTTTGACGGTCCTAGAGCCTCGAAACGCGCAATAACTGTGTTTCGGTACAGTATAAGATGGAATTTAAAAATTGTGGAGCAAAATTTTAGCGAACCAAAATTGCCACCTGATAGGTTTCGTCGAGCCGGACGTCGTGGTAGTGTCAGATTTTCAGTTTGACAGTCCGGTTGTCTCGAAAAGCGTGAAAACAGTGAAAAATACAACAAATTGCGCGATAAACCCTAGTTCTTGCCTCGTTCTACGTGCCACTCCCTAGTTAGGGACCTAAGTGTGAAACTAAGTCTACTGTGAGGGACTTAGCTTCTAGGATTCAAAGGTTGAGGGGTGTAAACGAAATTTACATATACCTATATATATAGGTACCCTCGGCTAGGGTTTCCCCAAAACCCTAAACCCATAGCCTTTCCCCCAGCCGCTGTTCCAACGGAACCCCTTCCTCTCTGCCGTGCTCCCCGGAGCCTCCCCGCACCGGCCGCCGGCGGGAGCAAACTATCGCCGGATTATCGTGTTGCGGCCGAGGATGATCCCAGGCTTCATGCAACCGATAAAACCAAGATCAAAACCATTCATTCTCTTCCTTTTGGTGACTGCAAGCTACCATTAAAATATGGAGTTGATCGGTGAAGAATCCACAGAGATCGGGGATGCCCTAGAACGGGCCAATGTTGAACCGCGGCCGTTCCTCGCGGTACGGCGCCGCCGCGGCCCCATGCCGCCGGGAAACTACCCAGCAGGCACCAGGGGACCGAGAGGACTACCTTGGTCCATCTTGCGCCGGCCCAGACCTCGCCGGCCGGAATCCACCATTAGAGGTGGCCGGAAAACACAAATTCTGAAGAACTTGATCTCCGGCGATCGCCGGAGCTCCGTCAAGTGGGAAAGCAACCTGGGTAGGGTCCCTTGGTCCGTAGGAAACTCCCCATGCACTTGCATGGGAGGTTGAACATGGGGTTTCTTCCCTCGGAGATTGCACCCATGTCGTGGCCGAGCCTCTTCTCCGGCCATCGCCGTCGTCTTGGGTCGCCGGCCGACCACCCAGGTACTCACTAACCAACTCTAGCAAGGTTCCCTTCTATCTTAGAAACCCCAGAAATTCTTACTTGCAGAGGATCAAGCTCGGGAACAACTTAGTTATTGGTATATGTATAATGCCCACAAGGTGTTTGATAAAATGCTTCAAAGAAGATTTAGTTGGAATTAGGGTTTACATTGAATATGAAATTTGTTCAAAATAATCCCCTGAGCTTGATGCTCGCTTCAGACCAAGATGGTTCTGTGTGGATTAAAATTTGGAGCAATGAAAACTTGTATGTTTGCAAGGATCTGGTTCTGGTGGAACCAGCAGGTCTGGGCTGCAAAAAAGGTGAGCCCCAGTGTCCTTGCACTGTTTAAAGACACTTTCATATACAAAGTTCGTCTGTTTGACGATCGGATTAAAAGTTGTAGTGTAATCAACCTTTTAAAGTAATGTTGAAACAAAACTAAGTTCCGGGCTATTAGAGAAGTCGTGACAGTGTATTCCTGGCTATTTTGGGGTCACTGGACGCGATGCTCGCGTTAGATTTAGGTTTTGAAGACTCGGAGAAACAAAAATTCATTAAGGCTATGTTAGTAAGGTATTTTATGGCCCGAAGTTTTCCTCGGGTCCCGTTCTGCTGCAAATGAGTGAGCACGGTGTTCAGCAAGATAAATGTCACCTGCTGGAAGTGACGGTTCGTCAAAATTAATTTCCAGTTGAAAGAACGAGCGAAACATCGCTCAAATGACGCTAAAAATGTGAATTCTAGAAACCCTAGGGGTCTAAATGCAATTTTGGCACTGCATACTGTTTAGAACAATGTATAAATGTTTCCTAAACTTTTCTTTAGGATTCCAACGGTTCTCGTTGACCGGGAATCGGATTTCGATAGATAAATCGGCGATATTCTCCCGTTTAAGCTTCACGTTGCTGTCGTGTCGTCGGGATGGGTATGTGTGAGTCTAGTTCTGACTACAGTCTCTGTTCAGGGCCCAGCAGTTCAGCACCAGCCTCCCGGTAGTCTAGCGGGAGTTCGGGATCGGCCTTCTTTCAGGTGGGTTTTATTTTTAAGTCTTAGCATTTAACTCTATCATGTTGGACGGGGTCAATCTTATGCGTATGTGGGTTCTTTTGCCTTGGTGTTTAGCGTCGGTCTTTGGCAGTCATTTTACTTTCGTTATTACATGTTAGCGGGGTACCTTTGAGCACACGTGTTACCGTTTTTCTTTGTATTATACATGATAGCAGTTATAGCTTACTCTTATTTATACATGATAGCGGTTATAGCTTACTCTTGTTTATACATGATAGCGGTTACAGTTTACTCATGTTTATACATGATAGCGGTTACAGTTTACTCTTGTTTATACATGATAGCGGCTATAGTTTACTCTTGTTTATACATTATGATGCTGACATGATAACGGTTATGGTTACTTTGCTCGAGGCTGCAGCACGCGCACCCGCGGTTTGGCCACCGCAAAGGGTGCACTTTTCCGGAAAAGTGGTCTATGACCCGTGTATACCCACGAGGTGACGTAGTGGGGCCCCTTATTAGTTGTGGGGTTTGAGGCGCCGAGGTGCGAGCGTTGCGACCCGTCGGTTTAGTTGTCCAACGTGGTCGAGTTTCTGCAGGTACGGTATGGGCCGCCGGTTTAGTTGTCCGACGTGGCCGGGTATTACAAGATACAGGTGTACAGGTTACCTCTCCACCTTGAGAGGGTGGTTGCTCCGGTTGTCTTCACGGTTTGTTTTATTATATTCTCCTGCTCTACTATTTTTACGTCACTGACTTCCCACTTCGTGACAGGGTTGAGACAGGGGGGAGATGTAGGCGGTGGTGAGGACGGGACAGGAGCAGCTGGGTCGCTGGGGACCCTGGACTGTATTTCTTCTTTCTTTCTTGCATTTCATTTACATTGTAGTTATGTGAGAGGTTCTCGATACCCTCGTGGGGTCGGCATGGATGTCGGTACGGGTTGCATTTAGTTATCCTCTTATACGCTACTCTTCCTTCTATTTTGTTGGCCATTTGAAAATGAAAATGGCAAAAGCCGAAGAAAAGATTGCGAAAACCATTTTTAAAATCTAAGTGTCGTGTGGGCACTGGTTTCAAAACCCTGTGGATTTATGGATTGCGAGAAGGATTTCAAAACTGGGGTGTCGGGTGGGCACCGTTTTCAAAACCTTGTGGATTTATGCTAATTTCGAAACTCGCTTTCAAAACATAAGCGCCGGGTAGGCGCTCTTTTAAAACTGTGGATTTATCCTTTCCAAATTGATCGGCCATACATTTTTAAGTGAATTAGAATGCTGGTGGTATATGAATAATTGTTGTGATTGAATGGATGTGTATGTTTGAAATATGTACTGAACTCCACGCCGGGCATATACAGGGGAGGCTCTGTCCGTTTACAGAGTGACCCTGTATGTGTGGCGGGTCTGGGCAAGCGCCGGGGAAGAGGGGTTCTCCTTTATCAAAAAAAAATTTATACGTCAAATGCTTGACTTTTGTTAATCGTTTCCGCTAAAACAAACCCCCGGGGCGTGACAGAGTTACAGGCTCAAGTAGTCCAGACATTTGAGGCGATGCGGCGCCAAGAAGAGAACATGGAGCGCGGGATGCGCGTGCTTGAGCTGAGAGCATCTCCCGGGGTATCGCCAGTAGTACTCCCGGCCACGACTTCGTCGTTTTCGACCCGGAGTGCATTGTGGATATTACAGGAGCAGCGAGAGTTGCTTACCGGTTGTTGTACTTCATCTAGTTCCATCCCTGCAGATTTCGGATTGAGTTTGGAGCCTTGGGAGGCCGAGAACTGGATCGCTGCTATGGAAGAGCTGTTCGAGGGTTTTGTTCATCCAGGAGAAGGGCGCTTGGTTATGCACTTTTGGATTAGGACGCCAAGAGAGTTGGGGCGTCGAATTCGTCCTGTTGGACCATCGGGAGCTTAGTTGATGTTCTGGGGCGAGTTCTATGACGGTTGAGCAGTGTACCCCCCTTGCTGCCCAGGATGAGGTTTGGGGGTTGATCTGATCGAGAGGGGACTGTTGGCTTGTGCACGTGAGGATCAGGTTCCAGACCTCGTATAGCACATGGATGAGTGTTGCCAGTCCCGCTGGAGTAAGTAGGACATTCGATTTGATTCCTTGGGTTTTTAGTCCTACATCTGTTGCGAGGTGTCGTTACGTATTGGATAGGGATTGGTTATCCCGTTGTTAGGCTACCTTGGATTGTCGAGAGAGGACTTTGACCCCCCTGGGAAGTTCGGCGTCACAGTTGGTATCAGAGCCATTCACCAGCCGGAAACGTGAGATGTGCCTCGGCTGAGTCAGGGTTATATAGCGGGTAGAGCGAGGCTCCCCAGCTAATGATTGTTGTGGGTGGAGTGCAGCTCCCCACAAGGTCGGCTAAGGCTAGCGAGACAAGTCTCACATCGCCTGGTGCTTGTGAGTGTGTTGAGCCTGACGTGGACGTCAGGGCTTAAAGGGGGGAGGAATGTGACACACTCGGAATTTGGATTAGTCCTATATATAAATGATATAATAGGACTAAATCTCTTAACCCGGCTATAGCATTTTGGATGGTAGCAAAATCCAAGAGGAACATGAGAGTTAAGCGTGCTAGAGCTAGAGTAGTTCTAGGATGGGTGACCCCCTGGGAAGTGGGGCGTCACAGCGCCGTGTGCGCCGACCAACCGGGGCGCGACACGTGCCCCCCCCCCCCCGCTCTGGTCCATGCATCCCGCGCCTACCCGGTGAACCGCGCCTCAAGAACGCGCCAACCCTCGCCTGCCACGTGTCCCCGCCAGCGGTCCATGCACCTGCCGCGCTTCCCCCGTGGACCGAGCTCCGTGAGCCGGCCAATGGCAGGCCGCCACGTGGCTCAGGCCGGTCCACGGTCACCTCCCATGCACCGAAAAACCCCGAAAACTTCCCGGAGCCCGTTTTTGGTCATTCGGACTCCAAATTTAACAAGCAAATAGCCATTTTTAAGCGTTTTTCCGCGCTGAATCTAAATCCAACCTCAGCTTGGCCCAAATCCTTTTCTAAAATTCGGCAAATGCAGCCGAAGGACAAATCAGCTATCAATGTCTCACAGGGTCCATCTGTGGCATCCCTTTGATGCACCATGGGCCAGACACACCAACACTAGGTGTTACACATAGTGGATTCATCGGAAAGTGGCATGGGAAAAACCAGAACACTACACTTCGATTGCTGATAGACAATTTGATCACTTCAAGACTCCGACTCAACTCACGAAATATGCCAACACAAAAAGCCGTAACAATCTCCCGCTTTGGCAATTTCGTGACAAAACCCAAAAATACATAAAACGCTCAAGACACTCATCTTAAACCAAAAAATCGAAACTCAATGTCATCACCAAAACATTGACTTTCTTTGCGTGAAAGATCCAATAAACAAAAATTACATTTGAACCAGTCTTAGAACAAACTCTATGACTTAGGATTTGGAGTCTTAAAGTGATGTAGATCCTGCAAAACAAAACTCCAAACAAATCAAAAGTCAGTTGTCAGAAATTAAAATTATATCCTACATTTGATTCGTCCTTTTGGTTCTTTTTGTTTTTCGGCTCCTTTTTCATCATCTCTTTTCTTTATCTCCCCCTATCTTGAGCATCTCTGTTCTCCCCTTATTTTTGTTCTCCCCCTATTTCTGTTCTCCCTCTTTTTGTCACAAATTGTCAAACAGTGAATATAGACAAAAAGAAATCACTAACAGCATTAGTTCATAGAGAAAGAGAGATAAAAGCTCAGTTCCGGTATATAACAAAAACGCAGATTTCGTACCAGTCCTTGAAGGCAAAAATCACAAAAATTCTTGAAACAAATCCAAATTTTGAAATCTTTCAAATACCCATTTGCATTCCATCAAGAAAACAATTTAAGTGCTTGAAAATAATATGAGATCACATAGATGTCATTCAATCCAATTAATTTTACAAAAATTAAAAAGATTTACTCCGAAATCATGAAAAACAAAGATAAAACATTATAAATATTTTTCATGTTATATTCGTCAAACACAAGTCATCAAAAATAATCTTGAGATCCAAACTCTATCAAGATGTAACGGATTTACAAAGATGACTTACAGAGATTTTCAAATGACATCAATTTTGAATTTTACCCTTCTAAATTGAGATATGCACTAAAATACCTAAGGGTGGCTCTTTGAGCATCTTTTAGCTATCCCACCTTATACCAACCAGGAGATTGTTCAAAATAAGAACTTTGAATTTAAATCTCCGAATGCTTCAACTAAACAAAATTTCATAAATATTTTTCAAGCATTCAAAACATGTGGTAGCTTCACACACTAACCGGACGACCGGGGTGGCAGCTCTTTCCAACATGTGGTGGTAGTTTTCACACTCCTTTCGGATGTAACTCTTTCCACATCTTTTGCAATTCATTTCATTACCCATGTAAGAAAATGCAATCTCTTATGTGAAAGAATCAAATCCCAAATTTTAGTCTATCGGTTGTCTCATGTTCATCACTATGAATTCACACAACCGAGATAGTTTAAGCATCTTAAGATCCCACATGATTACTAAAATTTGATGAATATAGTTATCAAAAACTCCTATAATGAAATATCTTCAAAGATTACGATTATGGAGTAAGGTTGATAATTCATATAAAATTAAATTGGAGTGATTGAAAGTGAAACCCTTTTTATTCAATGCACTTGTTCGTTAAAACCCTTTTGTTCAAAAATAAAACATAAAAACGAATAGCATTGAAAACATGTAATGCAGAGATTCAGAAACATTTGAAAGGAAAACCAATCAAAGCATTACATATAGTCATAAGCTATTTAGAACTTAAGACAAGGAAAGATATCACCTTTCCTAATCCAAAATCGTCGGATTTTGGGCTGTCTTGATTCATTGTGGTTGGGAGATGATAGCTTTGACTGTTGATCCACCTTAGGTCTTTGCCTCGCAATGATCCACTTGTATGATTGATGTTGTGGCTCGGACCTTTGGTGTAGTGTTCTGGTTTTCCCATGCAACTTTCCGATGAATCCACTGTGTAGAACACCAAGTGTTGGTGTGTCTGGCCCATGGTGCATCGAAGGGGTGCCACAGATGGACCTTGTGAGACTTTGATAGCGGATTTGGCCTTCGGCTGCATTTGTCGAATTTTAGAAAAGGTTTTGGGCCAATCTGAGGTTGGATTTGGATTCAGCGCGGAAAAATGCTTGAAATCGGCTATTTGCTTGTTAAATTTGGAGTCCGGATGACCAAAAGCGCGCTTCCGGAAGTTTTGGGGGTTATTCGGTGCATGGGGGAGCCTCGTGGACCGGCCTGAGCCACGTGGCGGCCTATTATTGGCCGGCTCACGCAGCTCGGTCCACGGAGAAGCGCGGCGGTGCATGGACCGCGGGCGGGAGACGCGTGGCGTGCCCTGATAGGCCGGCGCACGCGGCATGGTTCACCGATTGTGCGGGGTTGCGGTGGACCGGGCGCATGACACGTGGCGGCTTCGGATTCGTCGGCTCACGTGGGCGCGGTCCACGGTGTGCGCGGAGGGGCGCCTCGGGACTGCGCGCGCACAGTGGCGCCAGGCGGGACGGTCGGCCGCACTCGAGTGCGCCACGTGTCGCCTCGCGGTTGGGCGGCCGTACCTACCCCCGCTGACCGCGAGGGGACACGCGGCGCACTGTGGGCCGCGGGGATTTGCTGTCCCCTGTTTGGGGTGACGTGGCCGCTCCTGGGAGATTCGGGCGCGTCGGACGGGAGGCGTCCAACCGGGTTTCCGGGCGCAGTGCGCCCGAAAGTTGCGCCCGAAAACCCGGCCCGGCAGCTTATGGGCTGGGCCTATAAACAGCTTCCCCTATTCGTTCTTTTGGCTTTTTGGACCCTATTTTCGCAGAGCATCCTTCAGCAAAGTTTTTCCTCCCTCAGTGCACTACCCATTGGAGAACTTTGAGGATTTTTGGAGGCACTCTTCCCGAGGTTCACCATTTTACGGCGCGGCGCGACGCTTGTTTCCCCGGCGATCTTCTTCGCCCCTTCTCAGTGTTTGGACTCCTCCGACTCACCCCGACATCGGATTTCGCCGATTCTTGTGCTGTTGGACTCACGACAGGTAGGACTTCAACTCCTGTGTTTTGAGGTTCCTCGATTTCCGTGCTGATCTTGGAGTTTTCTGAGCACCCATTTGACCCATTTTTCGTCGCGGACTTTTGGACAGAACCGTAGTGTTCTTGCCGTATCTTTTCGCTCGGACGTCAGATCGAGGTGATTCAAGAGGCAATTTTCATCTACACTTCGCAAGGAGTCTCCTGGATTTTTCTCAGATTTTTCTGGTTTTTGGACTAGGGTGAGAATCTCCTTTTTCTGTGGTTCTTTGTTACAGAAATTTGGTACAGTTTGGATTGGGATGTTTCTCTTGTCGGATTTTTATCTCAGCGTAGGAAACTCCGATTTGGGCGTGCAGGTACTCGTTTCGACGGGCTCGCCGCGAGGATCGCGACAGTATTTTCCTTGGATTTTTCTGGGCATTTTTCGTAGGTAAAAATTGGTGAATTCTGGACTGTGGTATTAAGGGACAGATTCTGGGAATTGTGAATGAATAGCTTATGTACTTTCCTTTGGGGTATTTTGTACAGATTGGTGGGGAGTTTTTGGACTGAGCTTGGGTTTCGCTTTTGGGAACTGGGATTAGCGCTCGAGGTGGGTGATGTTGTAAACCTCCTATTTGTGATTTATCACTAGGCCTATTAGAATGCTCCTGATCAGGCTGTTATTAGAACTGTGAGATGGACTTAGCATGCTTGTATGAAATCCTAGTTCCTTCGTTAACAATCGCATTGTTAGAAAACTACAAGTTAATTAGTGGTGTGTCCATGCTTTAAATATGTAGTATAATTACTTGGAAATTATGCTAAATCCCTATCTTGTTGAATGTTAAATGAAAGGTTGGGGTATGTAGTTAGAGTATTTAAAATGGTTCATTAAGAAAAGGACTTTTGCATGCTTGAATGGTCACCTAGATAGGCCACCTTTTTCTGCTACACTATCATGCTGGAATTGACTTAGGAGAAACCATGTTTCATTCTTTCTTCAGTCACTTAGACATAGGGGATATTATGCTAGGCTTAGATAGGGGCTGGGATAGTGTAGTCAGATACTTGGGTTTCGGGGAGAGGGTTTTGGGCTTCCCTTGGGGGATGGTACTTTTCCTTATAGATCAGAGTGCGCGATTCGCAGACTTGAGACCCTGAGACTCCTGTCCCATATCGGTGTTATGCGTAGGCTGGCATACCCGATTTGGCAGACATTGAGAATCCTATCCCATATCGGTGTTATGCGTAGGCTGGCATACCCGATTTAGCAGACCTTGAGACTCCTGTCCCATATCGGCGCTATGCGTAGGCTGGCATACCCGATTCGGCGGACATTGAGACTCCTATTTCCATGTCGGTGTTATGCGTAGGCTGGCATACCCGATGTGGCAGGTTTCGATATTCTGATGCATACATTTAGCTATCTTTAGCTGGGCAGGTAGAGGCATATTAGTGGTAGCTTTTATCAGGAGCCATACTCATAGTTACCGCATTTATTCTTTTAGCCTCTGGTAGTCCTAGTGGGCAGGTATGAGTGTTGAGTTGAGGTTTACCCACTAGGGGAGGCTACTGTCTTTATAGTAGTTCTGACCCCCACTGTTTTCCCTTTTCTTGTCCCCTTTGTTTTGCAGAGTCATCTGCTGGAGTTGCGGGACCCTCCTCCCAGGATTGAGGTAAGAGGATCGCCGACTAGATAGCTGCTACCCCGAGCTCGAGTTTTGTAGTTTTGTTGTATCCCCTGTACACTCAGACGGTTGTATTTTCTTTTATTTTGGGTCTGGCTGCGGCCAGCTGGTTGTATTTACTTCGTGAGCTGGGAGAGACATATGTATATTCTTGAGAGTTTATTGTACTTTTATTTCCAGCATTTGTCTGAGATGTACTAGTTTCAGTTTAGCTCTGTTTTATGCTCTAGTATCATTTCTCTTTATCTGAGCAGGTTACCAGCGCTTCGTGTACACGGGAAATACCGTGTGCACGGCGGGTCTGTGGACGAGCCCGGGTTCTGGTTTACACCCGGGGCGTGATAGATTATTTTGGTATCAGAGCTTAGGGATAGGTCAGTTGGGACTTAGGAAACCCTAGGCTTTTGGCAGACCCTAGGAAGGCAGAGCGTGAGTGACGTGATATTGTGCGAAAGTCGGCAATTAGTTGTTAACTCTTCCTGTGAGTGGAGAGGGATTGGCATAGCCTATTTCTGGGGGACTATTATGTTGGCTGCAGACAACATACGGTTACAGAAATAGGGGAATGTCCATGATTTTCGCTGGATTGGGTCGAGAGTGGTTTGGTTTACTGACCCGTGGATTCTTTTGTGGCAGGATGCCTCCTAGGCGGCAGATCCCTACTCGGGGTACTCCTACACCCCCGGAGGAGCCGGAGCAGTCCGGGCCTTCTGAGATCAGTGAGCTGAGGGCCATGGTGGCCCAGTTGGCAGAGAGTCACCGCCGACAGGAGCAGAGGTTTGAGCAGTTGCTGGCTCAGGTGGCGGCACCTCCCCCTACTACGGTAGAGGCCCCTGTACCACCGGTTGTACCGCCGGCTATTCCACTTGTTCCTACGGCACCGTCGTCTAGCAGTGGGGCTCAGGGGGTGATCAGGCCATTGACCCCAGCGGAGGAGCAGGAGTTTGCTGACAAACTCGCACAGTTCTGTAAGCGAGGACCACCTAGGTTCTCGGGGCGGAGTACTCATCCAGCGGAGATAGGATCGTGGTTGGCATCAATGGAGAAGTTGTTCAGAGATTTCTTCACTGATTCGAGATTCAGAGTACACATGGCCGTACATTATTTAGAGGGGGATGCGGATGCTTGGTGGCGTCGGGTCGAGCCCTTAGAGTTTCAGATCACCCGACAGCTACCCTGGACGGAGTTCAGGAGGATGATCCTTGACACTTACTTCTCCACGAGCGTGAAGAAGAAGATAGAAGATGACTTGAAGAACCTGCAGCAGGGTGATCGCTCAGTATGGGACTATTTCCAGGAGTTTACGCAGTTGCTTAACTGCGTACCCTATGTTGCCAGGGACGGGCTGCACCAGGTGGAGCTGTTTGAGACAGGTTTACGCCCCGAGATCTATACCTTGGTACACGCCCAGAGACTTCAGACTTTATCAGAGGCAGTGGATCATGCACAGTGGGTCGAGAGGGGAGATCATGTGGTCGCTAGGCGCGGAGGCTCGGTCGCTCAGAGTTCTGAGAGGAAGCGGCCAGCACCAGACGAGGGGGGACAGGCCAGTTCATGGAGGCCGCCCCGACCGCCACCGCCACAGTCTGCGGGCCGTGGGCGTTCGGATCGGCGAGGGCCTGGGGGATCCCAGAGGCCCCCACAGCAGCAGCCCCAGCGACAGCAGCAGCACTCGCAGCAGCAGAGGTCGCAGTCGCGACAGCAGGGGTCACAGCGGCAAGGGCAGCAGCAGCAGCAGTCGAGGCAGCCCCAGTCTGCGGTCAGGTGCGTCTTTTGTAGGGGACAGCACGCGGCGGATACTTGTGACCAGAGGTATGGCCGCTGTTATCGGTGTGGACAGTCCGGCCACATTCGAGCTACTTGCCCTCTCTCTACACCGCAGGCTCCTTCCTCAGCATCAGCTCCTTTGGTGCCCCAGCAGCGGCCTTATGCTCCAGCGAGCAGGGCTCCTTCCTCCCACCCTTCAGACTACCGACCACCAGCTCAGAGCGGGCGAGTCTACGCCGCCCAGGTAGGGGACTCTGCGGCGGCCGACCACGTGGTGGCAGGTATCATTTTACTTCTCGGCATTAGAGCTCGCACTTTATTTGATACCGGTGCATCACATTCTTTTATTAGTAGAGCATTTGCATCATCGCATGGACTAGAGTTACGTCGGTTACCGCATGCATTAGAGGTACGGATTCCTGATCATATTTTGATTGTAGAGGAGTGTTGTTGGTCTTGCCCGGTACAGCTTGAGTCTTGGATTTTGCCAGCGGACCTGATCGTCCTTAGTCAGCTGCGAGATTATGACATTGTGCTGGGGATGGATTAGCTAGCTCGCTATTTCGCGACGATTGATTGCGCCGCGAGGACGGTTACTTTTAGTGAGCCAGGCCAGGAGATGTATGTTTACAGGGGGTGCCATAGTGCTTTCTTTGCCTCTGTGGTTTCGACTTCTCGGGCGAGGCAGATGATGCGCAGTGGATGCTGTTGGGTTATATGTAATAAGGATCTAAATAGGGGAAAAAACACCTAGAGGGGGGTGAATAGGTGTAAACGTATAAACACTCAAAAATCGTTGCGATAAAAACCCAATGCGGAAATAAAAAATAACTCGCAAGATTTTTACGTGGAAAACTCCATCACCGGAGTAAAAAACCACGGGACCGATAACACGGCAGAAATCCACTAGAATTAAAACACGTACAAGGTGATTTACCGTACACACTTACGACTCAACCTTTTCCATACGCTCCTAGAGGATCTTCTCCGCTCGCTCCGCGACGCTTCTCGAATCCACGATCTGCGCCCAACGCCGAATCCACGGCGTCCAACGTCGAATCCACGACGTCCGACCGAGTCCACGGTCTTCACCCAATAGCACCCTTCGAATCCACGAATGTGCCTCGCTCCGAATCCACGAGAGCGGTTGAACCTTGAATCCACAAGGACACGCGAATCCACGCGCCGATTTTTGGGGTAAATTGTTGTTTTTGGTGGTGATGATCCGCCGAATACTTAGATCAAAGATAGATCGGAAATACCATCTAAGTATTCATTAGTTTGATTCAACTCAAGATGTGAGTATGAATACCTAGAATCAAACTAATCAATATAGATGAAGAAACATAGAGTATTCTCTAATGATTTCCTTTCTTCTCTATATGTGGATCTAGGGCCGTATGAAATGATATATGAATATGACGGCTATTTGGATTAACCCTAGAAAAAGAGTCATAGGGTCTATTTATAGGTTAGAAACCCTAGGAAGGAGATAAGAATCAAAAACCTAATATTTCTGGAAATTTTACGGACGGCGATCCGGATCGGATTAGCTGTGATCTGGATCGTCGTAACGAGTCAGGTAGTTCCAGAAAAACGAAGGTTCGGGATCCGGATCGAAGTGCTTGATCCGGATCGTTCATACAGTTCACCAAACATCAACGTTCGGGATCCGGATTGCGAAGCCTGATCCGGATTGTTCAAGGAAGATGGTAAACTCAGTGTTCGGGATCCGGATCAAGAGAGGCTACGATCCGGATTGAACTGGTGTATGAACGAACCACCTTCGGGATCCGGATCGAACAACCTGATCCGGATCCTGAACATGTCCCAAGTCCAGTTTTTGATTTTTATGCAATGAAAGATTCTTCCAAGTGTTTCTACACTACAAGAAGTATTCGGATCACACAAAATCTTTAGTTAAACATACCTGATCCTTTTGAATTCTTCTTTCTTGAGATTGAGTTAAATGATCCAACTTTCTTCACCTTCAATCTTCAAGACTTGAGACTTTCACGAAACTACGCCAACTCAAATTCCGTAACAATCTCCCCCTTTGGCGGTTTCGTGACAAAACACAGATCCACTCAAGAAAATTCAAAAAGATATTTTTGTTGCTATCACCATACAACAAAAATTTACAATGGCGATCCGAAAATTTAAAAACATGAGATAAACTCCTAAAACAGACTCTAGACTTAGACATCTGTACTCTCTGCACAAATAAATCATTCTTGACAAAAAGAGATCGTTAGATACCTCAAGAATATTTAGCATTCAAAACCTAGTACAGAGATAGAGTTTATCTGATCATCATGACATTTGAGAATTCAGATATGTAAGAAAATCATAGTCAAAAACCAACATATCTTCTATGCAATTAAAAACCAAATGTCACAAAATGTTAGTCCAACATCAACTTGTTAGTCATAATACATGTCCAAATAGTTAGTCGAATAGATAGTAGAGACATGCAAACAATCACCAGATAAAAACCAAAGTTGAAGTTGAAATGATACTTACCTTGATGTATACAAAATTTTCACATCAGCATTGTTCATCATTGTACCTTGATGCAGTCATCATTGTTCATCATTGTACCTTGATGTATACAAGATTTTCACAATTTTCACAATTTTCACATCATCATTGTTCAAGTTCTCTAAACTCTCTCCCCCTTTTTGTCACAAACAAAGCCAAAAATTACCAAAAATTGAAGGAGAGTTAAAAATTTCAAAGAAAATGTTCTGAAAATTAAGAACTAGAACTAAGAGTAAGTCCTAAAAACTGAAAAACCTGCACAAGAAAAGGTTAAAAATCTGCAAAAGAATAAAAAGAAAGGAATCAGTCATCAGATTCGGAGTCTTCAGAGCTCGTGCAGCCCATCTTTGAGAACATCTTTTTCACCAGCTTGTTCATTGAATTGACCTTCTTAGTTATGGTAATATGAGCTGCCGTGATGAGCTCCAGCTCATTGGAAATTCTCGTCTGTGCCTTCGAAATCTGTTCCTGCTCAACAGATAATCGTTGTTGTTCTTTGTAGATGGATGAGACTGATGCTTCATCCGCTGGTGTGGGTGCTGGTTGTGATGGTGATGCGGAAGTGCCGCTATTAGGTTTCGTTCCGCATGGAGGGACTGGAGTGACGTGGGGCAATTTGTGAAGTGACTTCACAACGGTGGACTCATCGATCATACCCAAACATTGATGATAAGTCGGTGAAGTAATATCTACCTGAAATTTCTTCAAGATCCTCATTATAATCAGTGGAAATCGAATTCTTTCTGTGGGATGAGGGTGCTCAACATATCTTGTCATTCTATTCCAAATAATGTATGGAATGTTGATATTCAATCCCATTGCCTCAGACGGATGTCCTAAGAGATACAAAAATAACATTCGATCCCATCTCAAGACTTTCGTCTGCATATTTGGAAGGATATTGTAACAAGTGATGAAGTTTAGAAATCGATACTCAAGACGAAGTTCTTTGGATCTGATCGATTTCTCCGTTGATTGCGTTCCTTCCAAACAAATTCCCTTTATAACCATTTGCCACAAAGTGTTCGTCAAAACCTTTCCCTTCAAGTAATTAACCCCTGTCTTGCTGGCAGGCATTCCCAAAACCTCGCCAATCAATTGTGGAGTAATTTTGAATCTTGTGCCTTGGATGTTCGTGTAAAATTCCATTGGACCGTTTTCAATTTCTCGAAGGTGCCGTGCATTTGTATAGAAGGCCCTTACAAGATGCAGACAGTATCCAAGCACTTCTGGAAAACGACAAACTTGAATAAGATTTGCTTGTTCAATCAGAACGCCAAACTCAGGGGAGTGATCTCGTAGAGCCTCAATATTGACATGCCTCTCACCAATGCATTCACGATTCTCAAATGCCCTTAGGCGATCCGCATTAACGAACACTTGTTCCTCCCGAGGTGGAGAATCCGGAATAATCGGTTCGTTAGACATGAAACCTCGTGCTCGTCCAAACCGTCGAGCGAGTCGTTTCCTTTTCACCGAGATGGTTGGTGCAGTCATAGGTGCTTTACCTTTGTCCATGGGTGCTTTTTCTTTCGATGCATCGGACGCTTTTCCTTTTGAACCATCAGACGCCTTTTGTTCAGGCAATGAGTCATCATCATCTGTCAATTCAGTCCAATCTACCTCGTGACAATCTACTTCTGTGTCGCTGATCACATGAAACTCACCCTTTTGTTGTGTTTTCTTAGCTCTCTTTAACTTGTTTGTGGCCCGAGTGTGCACCATAGTGACCAATAAAAGAATGATCCATGAGAATCCCATTGATCCAAGTGCCTTAAGAAGATTAAAATCCTGTGAGCAACAACTCAAGAACACATGAAAAAATTGTTAATTTTCAAAGATTTGAAAAATTGTACCCAAACAATCATAATCATGTAGAGAGACTAAGAATCAAATTAGTTTTGCAAAAGGACTTTTAAAAATAGATCAATTGCATGATTTTCGAAAATCCTTATTATATGCCCTAAAACCGAAATTTTAGAAATCGAAGCCTAAAAATCCGTTAATCAGGAGAATACCTAGCATATAATCAAAACTAATCTACTCAGAGTTCTTATTTCAAAAGAAATTTGATCAAAAACCATCCACAAACAAAATTGATCAAAGAATTTCATCACGTTTGAGGAGGAAAAGATAAAAACGGTGAAAAACCGAGATTTTGATCAATAAAACTTACTTGGAGTTGAAGAACTTGAGTTTGAAAGCTTCAAAGAAGGGTGAAATCTAGAGAGAGAAGCTCTGGAAACTTTGGAACAAAAGATTGGAGTAAAAGAAATCAAAACCCTTTTGTTCTTTATAAAACCCTAGCCGCGATCCGGATCAGTCCATGCTTGCGATCCGGATCGGCTACCCGCAGTGAGAAACTGCGTTCGGGATCCGGATCGGCAGGTCCAATCCGGATCGTCAGCCCGCAGAAGAATACCTGCGTTCGGGATCCGGATCATCTTGCCCGATCCGGATCGGCTCCAACTTTTTCTTTAGAAAATTTCAGAGAAATTCAAGAAAAAACAGAAAAATATTGTAAGCACAAATGTGTATCAACTTTAAACAGAAATCATCGTTTCATACAACAAGAATTAGATTATGCCAAATCTATCAATAATATCCAAAAATGAAACGAGAATTTACAAAAATTAAATCCCTTAAAGTTGAACACCTTCAATTACATCTAACTTGATCTTATGAGTAATGCCTTTATCAAATCATCAATTCAGTAAAGAAAATGAAATACAAAGATCAATAGATGTTTGAAATCCCAAATATAGTAGATAATGTATCTAGACAATCTGTTGAAGAGAGTGGCTCTTTGAGCATCTTTCTTTAAAAACCCACCTTATACCAACCTTGAAATTTGACGGAGTCAAGTATTTCAACATGCATTTTACTTAATCAAAATTTGAACAACCATGCTTGGTATACATGTGGTAGCTGCACACAATACTCGGACGACCGAGGTGGTAGCTCTTTCCTCCATGTGGTGGTAGTTTTCACACTCCTCATTGGGATGTAACTCTTTCCACATCTTTTGAGCATTTTACATTTCTTTGACTCCCCCTCAATTGGCTATCAATTATTTAAGATATAAAGTATTCAACCAAAGATTGATCTCGATTTCATACTCGACTAAACAGTCAAATAAGATAATGACTATACCAAGAGATCATTGAGAGAGAGAAATTGACTTTGATCACTCAGAAGATGATTTAATTAACATAAATGATCATTGCAACAGTGAAATATTATGATGGCAAAAGCATAATAAATTTCTAAATGTGCGAAAGGATGCAATTAAAGTCAATTATGATCTATGCTCAATTAATGTCCTATGTACAGATATAGATAATGAACAAAACAAAACAAAGACAAAACCTATCATAAGCAAAGGTTTCAAAAAGAAGTTTATTTCAAGGAAAGCGTTCCAATTGCTTTTCGCAAATGAATAAAACGTTTTTGATCCAAAGGTTTTGTTAGAATGTCAGCTAATTGATCCTCAGTTGAAATATATGAAAGTTGAAGAGTATTTGATTCAACTAGCTCTCTAAGAAAATGATATCTAAGTTCAATATGTTTTGTTCTAGAGTGCAACACAGGGTTTTTAGAAATGTTGATTGCACTTGTGTTGTCACAAAGAATTGTTACCGAAGATGCTGAAATCCGGAAGTCGCTCAATACGCTTTTCATCCAAATGAGTTGAGTTGAGCAACTTCCAGCTGAAATGTATTCCGCTTCGGCAGTCGAGAGTGCTATGCAATTCTGCTTTTTACTGTGCCATGCAACAAGGCAATGGCCAAGATAGAAGCATGCACCACTCGTGCTTTTCCGATCATCCACTGATCCTGCCCAATCGGCATCTGAGTATCCAACAATATCCAAACTTGTTCCCATAGGATACCAAATTCCGAAATTAATTGATCCTTTGATATACCGGATGATCCTTTTCACCGCTTTCAGGTGAACCTCCTTTGGTGCAGATTGATATCTCGCGCAGATCCCAACACCAAAAGATATATCCGGGCGACTAGCCGTGAGGTAAAGTAGACTTCCAATCATACTTCGATACAGTTTCTCGTCTACATTCTCACTTTGTGATTCACTTCCAAGTCCCTTGTGGCTAGTTCCCATTGGAGTCGGAAAATCCTTCGAATTTTCAAGATCAAACTTTTTAACCAACTCCATTGCATACTTGGATTGACTCAAGTGAATACCTTCATCATTTTGTTTAATTTGCAATCCAAGGAAATAAGTCAATTCGCCCATCATGGACATCTCAAATTCGCTTTCCATGGTCTCCGCGAATTTAGAAGCATCATTATCTCTTGTTGCGCCAAATACAATGTCATCGACATAGATTTGTGCTACAATGAAATTGCTTTGATAATGCTTCACAAAGAGAGTCCTGTCAGCTCCCCCTCGAGTATAGCCCTTCTCCAAAAGGTGCTTTGTCAACCTTTCGTACCATGCTCGCGGTGCTTGTTTCAGACCGTAAAGAGCCTTTTTCAAACGAAAAACATGGTTAGGTTGTTTATGGTCTACAAAACCTTTCGGTTGAGCCACATAAACTTCCTCATTTAAAAACCCATTTAGAAATGCGCTCTTAACGTCCATTTGAAATAATTTGATTTTAAAATGACAAGCAATAGCAAACAGTATACGAATGGACTCGAGTCTAGCTACAGGGGCGAATGTTTCGTCAAAGTCTATACCTTCTAATTGAGAGTAGCCTTGAGCAACTAATCGTGCCTTGTTCCTGATGATAGTACCATCCTCATTTTTCTTGTTCTTGAAGATCCATTTGGTACCTATCACATTGTGTTGCTGTGGAGGCTTCGTTAATTCCCAGACTTTATTTCGCTCAAATTGATGGAGCTCTTCCTGCATTGCTTTAATCCAGTAGTCATCCTGAAGAGCTTCATCTATGTTCTTTGGTTCGATTAAAGATACGTAACAAGCGAATCCACAAACCAACTGCCTCCGAGTTCTAACTCCTTCTTGTGGATCTCCAATAATATTCGATTCCGGATGATCCTTGGAGATTCGTAGCGTTTGTTGAAACGGAGTACTCGGAGATATATGAGATGATTCCTGCACATTAGATAAACTTGAAGACCCATTAGAAGCATCATTAATATTGGGAGTATTATTATGAGAAGATGCAATAGCAGGAGAATCATCATCTAGAGAGATATCGAGGGTAGATTTTTCAGATGCAAAGTGAAAAGCTTCATCTACTTTACCATTTATAGATTCTACGATCGTCTTAGATTCCAAGTTAAATACTCGATATGCTCTACTATTAGTAGAATACCCCAAGAAAATCCCTTCGTCACTTCGTGAGTCAAACTTTCCAAGATTTTCACGGTCACGTAAAATGTAACACTGACTCCCGAAGATGCAAAAATATTTGATGTTGGGTTTTCTACCACACCATAGTTCATATGGTGTATTTAACGTTCCCGGGCGCAACAACACTCGATTAATGACATAGACAGCGGTGTTCACAGCTTCAGCCCAAAAATGTAGCGGTAAATTCCGGCCATGAAGCATCACACGCGCCATCTCTTGAACAACCCTGTTCTTGCGCTCGACAACACCATTCTGTTGAGGTGTATAGGGTGCAGAGAATTCATGCTTAATACCGTTTGAAGTACAAAAGTCAATGAATTTAGAATTAATGAATTCTCCACCTCTATCACTTCTAACACGAATGATCTTTTCATTCTTTTCAATCATAATACGAAGGCAAATCTCGTGAAATGAATCAAAAGTATCAGCTTTCTCTTTTAAAAATGCTACCCAAGAATACCGAGAGAAATCATCAACCAATAAAAAAATATACCATTTACCTCCCAAAGATGGTTGATGGGTCGGCCAAAAGAAAGAAAAATAGTCTACATAAACTACACAACATTTAATCGTAGAACGATTAAAGACAAGGAGGGGTTTCACCTTTGCATACCCTAACCTTTTGAGTTTTGGAGTATGTTGGCAATGGTTGAGAAGTTTTCCTTGATGAAGACGTCTTGCATGATTGGTCTTTTTCTTTTGTCATTGTCTTGTTTGAAGTACTACCAATGTCCTTTTCTTTAGGAAAATCCTTCTTTGAATTTCGGGGAGTGAACTTATTGGTAGCAGTTGCAAGATGTGGTTGATTTGATCTTTGAGCTCCAATCTTGCAATTTCTTTCAATGTGCCCTGCAAAATTACAATGAAAACATACCTTTGTGCATGACGATTCCGAAGAGGATGAAGTAGGCTTGTCGTCGTTGGTTGTCGTGAATTCCGGTGTCGGAGGAGGAGATACCGACTGAGGCACAAAGACTGTCCCAACCGAACTAAAATTGTCTTCAGTTCGATTGTATCCGAGGCCGAACTTGTTTGTTTGACCAAGACCAAGAAGTTTATCCAACTTACTCCTTCCAAAAGAAAATTGCTGTAAGTCATCCTTAAGTTGGAGAATGGTCTCTGTCATTTCCAATCTTTCCCGTCGGGCCTCGCCGTAGAGCTTCAAGAAGTAATTTGCTTTGTTTACCATATCTATATAATTCTTCTCGAGTTGCTCATTGGACTCTTGAAGGGAAACATTTTCTTTTATCAGATTATCCCTTTCCACTTCAAGATCGGTTGAGAGAGAAGTTACCCTTTTTACTTCTTCTTCGAGATCCTGCAATCTCCCTCTCAACCCCTTGTTTTGCTTAGCCGGTTTCTTTGAATCCCGTAAAGGTCTATGGTAGGCTAGAGCAAAATCTTCACCTTCCGAATCATCCGATTCATTGTCCGTTGCATTCTTTTCAACAGTGGAGTTGGACAACGACTCGGATGTACTTGCCATAAAGCACATGAAGGGTGAAGATATGGACGCGTGGAATGTCGTGGAGCTCTTTTCTTCATCACTTGAAGACGACTCATTTGACATTGAGTTGTCATCCCAAGTGACGACTTGCATCGCCTTCTTCTTTGCCGGATACTTGTTGGGACACTCCGTTGCAATGTGGCCGTAGCCTCGACATTTGAAGCATTGTAGTTGTCCCTCTGAACTTTTCTTATCCTTTGAGAAGTTCTCTTGCTTTCTTGACTTGTAACTTGAAGTACCCATGCCTTTGATCGACTTTCCGAAGGATGGAGATTTACTTGAATTACCCCTTCGAAAGTTGCGGCGAAACTTCCTTGTCAAGAGAGCGAGCTGCTTCTCAAATTCCTCCATAGAAAGGTTCTCGTCATCGTCTGAGGAGGATGTATCCGCGTCTTCTTCCTTAGTTGTTTTCAACGCATAACCTGAAGACTTAGAAGAGGATGCTTTTCCAGAAGAATTGTTAGTAGTAAATGTCATTTCATAAGTTTGTAATGAACCAACTAATTCTTCTACACGTATTTCGTCCGGGTGTTTAATAGTTTCAATGGCAGTAACCTTTGGGCGAAATCGTTCAGGAAGAGTTCTTAAGATCTTTCTTACAATCTTAAATTCTGGAATCTTCTCTCCCAGGTTAGCACATGAGTTTACGATGTCTTGCAATCGTGTATAGTAGTCCGTGAAAGATTCATTTTCTGCCATTAAGATAGAGTCAAACTTGCTCGTAAGCATTTGCAGTTTCTGAATCTTCACGAGGTTAGTTCCCTCATGTGTAACCTGAAGAATATCCCAGATTTCTTTCGCAGTCTCACATGCTGAGACGCGAGAGAACTCAGTTTGAGATAAGGCATTAAAAATAGCATTAATTCCCTTGCCATTGTAAGAAGATGAGTCTAACTCTTCCTTGGTCCATTTCGACCTAGGTTTTAAGGTGTGGACATCACCAATAAATTCAGTTGGATTAGACCATCCTAATTCAATTGATTGCCACACCCGTTCGTCGATGGAAACTAAAAAGGCTTTCATCCGCACTTTCCAGTACGCATAATTTGTTCCGTCGAAGAACGGGGGTCGGTTGATGTTTCCACCTTCAACCATTGTTTACAACCCTATTCCCGCTCCGATACCACTTGTTGGGTTATATGTAATAAGGATCTAAATAGGGAAAAAAACACCTAGAGGGGGGTGAATAGGTGTAAACGTATAAACACTCAAAAATCGTTGCGATAAAAACCCAATGCGGAAATAAAAAATAACTCGCAAGATTTTTACGTGGAAAACTCCATCACCGGAGTAAAAAACCACGGGACCGATAACACGGCAGAAATCCACTAGAATTAAAACACGTACAAGGTGATTTACCGTACACACTTACGACTCAACCTTTTCCATACGCTCCTAGAGGATCTTCTCCGCTCGCTCCGCGACGCTTCTCGAATCCACGATCTGCGCCCAACGCCGAATCCACGGCGTCCAACGTTGAATCCACGACGTCCGACCGAGTCCACGGTCTTCACCCAATAGCACCCTTCGAATCCACGAATGTGCCTCGCTCCGAATCCACGAGAGCGGTTGAACCTTGAATCCACAAGGACACGCGAATCCACGCGCCGATTTTTGGGGTAAATCGTTGTTTTTGGTGGTGATGATCCGCCGAATACTTAGATCAAAGATAGATCGGAAATACCATCTAAGTATTCATTAGTTTGATTCAACTCAAGATGTGAGTATGAATACCTAGAATCAAACTAATCAATATAGATGAAGAAACATAGAGTATTCTCTAATGATTTCCTTTCTTCTCTATATGTGGATCTAGGGCCGTATGAAATGATATATGAATATGACGGCTATTTGGATTAACCCTAGAAAAGGAGTCATAGGGTTTATTTATAGGTTAGAAACCCTAGGAAGGAGATAAGAATCAAAAACCTAATATTTCTGGAAATTTTACGGACGGCGATCCGGATCGGATTAGCTGTGATCCGGATCGTCGTAACGAGTCAGGTAGTTCCAGAAAAACGAAGGTTCGGGATCCGGATCGAAGTGCTTGATCCGGATCGTTCATACAGTTCACCAAACATCAACGTTCGGGATCCGGATTGCGAAGCCTGATCCGGATCGTTCAAGGAAGATGGTAAACTCAGTGTTCGGGATCCGGATCAAGAGAGGCTACGATCCGGATTGAACTGGTGTATGAACGAACCACCTTCGGGATCCGGATTGAACAACCTGATCCGGATCCTGAACATGTCCCAAGTCCAGTTTTTGATTTTTATGCAATGAAAGATTCTTCCAAGTGTTTCTACACTACAAGAAGTATTCGGATCACACAAAATCTTTAGTTAAACATACCTGATCCTTTTGAATTCTTCTTTCTTGAGATTGAGTTAAATGATCCAACTTTCTTCACCTTCAATCTTCAAGACTTGAGACTTTCACGAAACTACGCCAACTCAAATTCCGTAACAGATGCGTGGCCTTTTTGGCGTCGGTGGTTAAGGAGCCTGTGGCGGCACCGGGACTCCCGGATATCCCTATTGTCCACGAGTTCCCGGATGTGTTTCCTCCAGATCTGATTCATATGCCGCCGGATAGGGAGGTTGAGTTTTTGATTGACGTAGTTCCAGGAACTGCGCCAATCTCTAAGGCTCCTTACCGAATGGCACCGGCTGAGCTGCGAGAGCTAAAGGCGCAACTCCAGGATTTAATGGACAAAGGTTTTGTCAGACCAAGCGTATCACCTTGGGGAGCGCCGGTGCTATTTGTGAAGAAGAAGGATGGATCACTTCGACTATGTGTTGATTATTGGGAGTTGAATAAAGTGACCATCAAGAACAAGTACCCTTTGCCGCGCATTGATGACTTATTTGATCAGCTGCAAGGGTCTTGTGTCTTTTCTAAGATTGATTTACAGTCTGGTTACCACCAATTGAAGGTGAAGGCCGAGGATATCCCAAAGACGGCATTCAGGTCGCGGTACGGGCATTATGAGTTCACCGTCATGCCTTTTGGATTGACAAATGCCCCTGCTGCTTTTGTGGATTTAATGAATAGGATTTTTCGACCATACCTGGATCGGTTCGTCGTTGTTTTTATTGATGACATCCTAGTTTATTCCCGAAGCGATTTGGAGCACGAGGAGCATTTGAGGATTGTGCTACAACTTCTGAGAGAGAGAAAGTTGTATGCTAAGTTATCTAAGTATGATTTCTGGCTTCGGGAGGTTGCCTTTTTGGGCCATGTGATTTCAGCCGCTGGAGTGGCAGTAGACCCGACGAAGATCGAGGCAGTCCGGGATTGGCCCCGACCGACGACGGTATCAGAGGTCCGCAGTTTCATGGGCTTAGCAGGATATTACCGTCGGTTTGTGGAAGGTTTTGCGAAACTTTCCACACCCCTCACTCGTTTGACGCGAAAAGGGATTAAGTTTACCTGGAGTGAGGATTGCCAGAGGAGCTTTGAGGAATTAAAGAACAAATTGATGTCGGCTCCTGTCCTTTCCCTCCCCGTTATGGGGAAAGGATACGTGATATACAGCGATGCATCACACTGTGGGCTTGGTTGCGTGCTGATGCAGGAGGGAAGGGTAATAGCTTATGCCTCTCGGCAACTGAAAGATTATGAAAAGAATTACCCTACCCATGATTTGGAGCTAGCTGCAGTGATTTTTGCACTAAAGTTGTGGCGCCACTACCTGTATGGGGAGCACTGCGAGATTTGCACCGACCACAAGAGCTTGAAATACCTGTTCACACAGAAGGAGCTCAACTTGAGGCAGCGCAGATGGTTGGAATTGTTGAAAGACTATGATATAGACATATTATACCATCCTGGCAAGGCCAACGTGGTTGCTGATGCCCTGAGCAGGAGAGCAGTACAGAGTCTATCTTCGTTGATCACCGATCAGGCGCCATTACTTGAGCAGATGAGGCGGTTGGAGATCGAGGTTGTGTCCCCTGGGGTCTCTGCTAGACTTATGTCTCTAGTCGTGCAGCCCACTCTGTTGGACAGGATTCGGGAGAGACAGAGTGAGGACCCCCACCTGATGAGGATTCGAGAGCAGATGCAGACTGGTATGACAGGTGACTTTTCGATTGATGCTTCGGGAGTACTGCGGTACAGGGACCGAGCATGTGTGCCTATGGATGCGGAGATCCGAGAGCAGATCTTGAGGGAGGCCCACTGTACACCTTATACCATCCATCCTGGTGGGACTAAGATGTATAGGGACCTTAAGGCACAGTTTTGGTGGAACGGGATGAAAAGAGACATTGGGAGATTTGTAGCGCACTGTCTAACTTGTCAGCAAGTAAAGGCTGAACATCGTGTACCTGCTGGCAAGTTGCAGAGTCTTCCAATCCCTGAATGGAAATGGGAGCATGTTACCATGGATTTTGTCACTGGTTTGCCGAGAGCACAGACGGGAGCGGATGCTATCTGGGTAGTCGTGGATAGACTCACCAAATCCGCACACTTCTTACCGGTGCAGGTGACTTGGTCCCTTGATCGGCTGGCACAGCTGTACTTAGACGAGGTAGTGAGGCTGCATGGTGTGCCCGTCTCCATTGTATCTGACCGAGATCCGAGATTTGTTTCGCGCTTCTGGAGGAGCCTACAGGCCACTTTAGGGACACAGCTCAGTTTCAGCACAGCATTTCACCCGCAGACAGACGGACAGTCAGAGCGTACTATTCAGATTCTTGAGGACATGCTCCGGGCTTGCACGCTGGACTTTGGAGGGAGTTGGGTACGACACTTATCATTGGCAGAGTTTGCGTATAACAATAGCTTTCAAGCGAGCATCTGAATGACTCCGTTTGAAGCATTGTATGGACGCAAGTGTCGTTCCCCTCTTTATTGGAGCGATGTGGGTGAAAGGCGGACCTTGGGGCCAGAGTTGCTTAGAGAAGCGGAGGCTAAGGTCAAGGTAGTCAGGCAGCACCTTTAGACAGCACAGAGCAGACAGAGGAGCTATGCAGATGTGCGGAGGCGAGACCTGGAGTTCGCGGTTGGGGATCATGTCTTTCTGAAGGTCTCGCCTTCAAAGGGGATCCGAAGATTTGGGATTCGGGGGAAACTGAGCCCTCGCTTCATTGGACCTTTCGAGGTATTAGAGCGCATAGGGCCAGTTGCCTACAGGCTTGCACTTCCTCCCAGGCTTTCAGGTGTTCACGACGTTTTTCATGTATCGACTCTGAGGAAGTATGTTCATGACCCGTCTCATATCATCGATTTCACCCCACTGGAGGTCACCGAGGACCTGAGCTATGTTGAGCGGCCGTTGAGGATCTTGGGCCGGGAGGTTAGGGAGTTGCGCAGTCGGGCCATCCCTTATGTGAAGATCCTCTGGAGCAGTCATGAGGAGCGCGAGGCTACCTGGGAGTTGGAGTCAGCGATGATGGCTGCTTACCCCCACCTGTTCGAGGCACCTGCTTGAGGTATGACTTTTGTTTCGAGGACGAAACTTTTTCTTGTGGGGGAGGATGTAGTGTTATGGTTTTCCCATGCAACTTTCCGATGAATCCACTGTGTAGAACACCTAGTGTTGGTGTGTCTGGCCCATGGTGCATCGAAGGGGTGCCACAGATGGACCTTGTGAGACTTTGATAGCGGATTTGGCCTTCGGCTGCATTTGCCGAATTTTAGAAAAGGTTTTGGGCCAATCTGAGGTTGGATTTGGATTCAGCGCGGAAAAACGCTTGAAATCGGCTATTTGCTTGTTAAATTTGGAGTCCGGATGACCAAAAGCGGGCTTCCGGAAGTTTTGGGGGTTATTCGGTGCATGGGGGAGCCTCGTGGACCGGCCTGAGCCACGTGGCGGCCTATTATTGGCCGGCTCACGCAGCTCGGTCCACGGAGAAGTGCGGCGGTGCATGGACCGCGGGCGGGAGACGCGTGGCGTGCCCTGATAGGCCGGCGCACGCGGCATGGTTCACCGATTGTGCGGGGTTGCGGTGGACCGGGCGCATGACACGTGGCGGCTTCGGATTCGTCGGCTCACGTGGGCGCGGTCCACGGTGTTTGCGGGGGGGCGCCTCGGGACTGCGCGCGCACAGTGGCGCCAGGCGGGACGGTCGGCCGCACTCGAGTGCGCCACGTGTCGCCTCGCGGTTGGGCGGCCGTACCTACCCCCGCTGACCGCGAGGGGACACGCGGCGCACTGTGGGCCGCGGGGATTTGCTGTCCCCTGTTTGGGGTGACGTGGCCGCTCCTGGGAGATTCGGGCGCGTCGGACGGGAGGCGTGCAACCGGGTTTCCGGGCGCAGTGCGCCCGAAAGTTGCGCCCGAAAACCCGGCCCGGCAGCTTATGGGCTGGGCCTATAAATAGCTTCCCCTATTCGTTCTTTTGGCTTTTTGGACCCCATTTTCGCAGAGCATCCTTCAGCAAAGTTTTTCCTCCCTCAGTGCACTACCCATTGGAGAACTTTGAGGATTTTTGGAGGCACTCTTCCCGAGGTTCACCATTTTACGGCGCAGCGCGACGCTTGTTTCCCCGGCGATCTTCTTCGCCCCTTCTCAGTGTTTGGACTCCTTCGACTCACCCCGACATCGGATTTCGCCGATTCTTGCGCCGTTGGACTCACGACAGGTAGGACTTCAACTCCTGTGTTTTGAGGTTCCTCGATTTCCGTGCTGATCTTGGAGTTTTCTGAGCACCCATTTGACCCATTTTTCGTCGCGGACTTTTGGACAGCACCGCAGTGTTCTTGCCGTATCTTTTCGCTCGGACGTCGGATCGAGGTGATTCAAGAGGCAATTTTCATCTACACTTCGCAAGGAGTCTCCTGGATTTTTCTCAGATTTTTCTGGTTTTGGACGAGGGTGAGAATCTCCTTTTTCTGTGGTTCTTTGTTACAGAAATTTGGTACAGTTTGGATTGGGATGTTTCTCTTGTCGGATTTTTATCTCAGCGTAGGAAACTCCGATTTGGGTGTGTAGGTACTCGTTTCGACGGGCTCGTCGCGAGGATCGCGACAGCATTTTCCTTGGATTTTTCTGGGCATTTTTCGCAGGTAAAAATTGGTGAATTCTGGACTGTGGTATTAAGGGACAGATTCTGGGAATTGTGAATGAATAGCTTATGTACTTTCCTTTGGGGTATTTTGTACAGATTGGTGGGGAGTTTTTGGACTGAGCTTGGGTTTCGCTTTTGGGAACTGGGATTAGCGCTCGAGGTGGGTGATGTTGTAAACCTCCTATTTGTGATTTATCACTAGGCCTATTAGAATGCTCCTGATCAGGCTGTTATTAGAACTGTGAGATGGACTTAGCATGCTTGTATGAAATCCTAGTTCCTTCGTTAACAATCGCATTGTTAGAAAACTACAAGTTAATTAGTGGTGTGTCCATGCTTTAAATATGTAGTATAATTACTTGGAAATTATGCAAAATCCTTATCTTGTTGAATGTTAAATGAAAGGTTGGGGTATGTGGTTAGAGTATTTAAAATGGTTCATTAAGAAAAGGACTTTTGCATGCTTGAATGGTCACCTAGATAGGCCACCTTTTTCTGCTACACTATCATGCTGGAATTGACTTAGGAGAAACCATGTTTCATTCTTTCTTCAGTCACTTAGACATAGGGGATATTATGCTCGGCTTAGAGCAGGGGCTGGGATAGTGTAGTCAGATACTTGGGTTTCGGGGAGAGGGTTTTGGGCTTCCCTTGGGGGATGGTACTTTTCCTTATAGATCACAGTGCGCGATTCGCAGACTTGAGACCCTGAGACTCCTGTCCCATATCGGTGTTATGCGTAGGCTGGCATACCCGATTTGGCAGACATTGAGAATCCTATCCCATATCGGTGTTATGCGTAGGCTGGCATACCCGATTTAGCAGACCTTGAGACTCCTGTCCCATATCGGCGCTATGCGTAGGCTGGCATACCCGATTCGGCGGACATTGAGACTCCTATTTCCATGTCGGTGTTATGCGTAGGCTGGCATACCCGATGTGGCAGGCTTCGATATTCTGATGCATACATTTAGCTATCTTTAGCTGGGCAGGTAGAGGCATATTAGTGGTAGCTTTTATCAGGAGCCATACTCATAGTTACCGCATTTATTCTTTTAGCCTCTGGTAGTCCTAGTGGGCAGGTATGAGTTTTGAGTTGAGGTTTACCCACTAGGGGAGGCTACTGTCTTTATAGTAGTTCTGACCCCCACTGTTTTCCCTTTTCTTGTCCCCTTTGTTTTGCAGAGTCATCTGCTGGAGTTGCGGGACCCTCCTCCCAGGATCGAGGTAAGAGGATCGCCGACTAGATAGCTGCTACCCCGAGCTCGAGTTTTGTAGTTTTGTTGTATCCCCTGTACACTCAGACGGTTGTATTTTCTTTTATTTTGGGTCTGGCTGCGGCCAGCTGGTTGTATTTACTTCGTGAGCTGGGAGAGACATATGTATATTCTTGAGAGTTTATTGTACTTTTATTTCCAGCATTTGTCTGATATGTACTAGTTTCAGTTTAGCTCTGTTTTATGCTCTAGTATCATTTCTCTTTATCTGAGCAGGTTACCAGCGCTTCGTGTACACGGGAAATACCGTGTGCACGGCGGGTCTGTGGACGAGCCCGGGTTCTGGTTTACACCCGGGGCGTGACATTTGGTGGGTTGAGTGAACTCCATTGACTTGATGAGTCTTTTGATTCCGTTGAGTTCGCTCCGTAGATGAAGTTGCCGAAGAATTCTTCTTTCTCTTTTTCGGGCACGTCTTCATCAAGTGTCCTTCAAGTCCACATTGGTGACAAGTTCTTCCTTTCAATTTAGTTGTGGAACTTGAAGCCTTCACAGTTTGGTCCTTTTTAAATCCCAAACCAACCTTGCTTGTTTGACCTAATCCGGACATACAATCAAGTTTCTTCGAACCGGTTGAAATCCTTTGTATGTCGGATTTGAGTTGATGAACTTGCTTGGTCAAAGCTTGGTTGGTGACATGAATCTCCTCAAACTATTTTTCTAGAAAATCAATCTTGTTAATATGGGAATTAACGTTCGTTTCCGATTGATTTATCTTTTCTTGGAGGATTTTATTGTTATCCAATAAACATTCTCGTTCCTCCTCGAGATCATGAAGTTTTATCTTTAAAGCATGATTCTCGTCTTGAATCTCAAGTCGTTGCTTCCTCAACTTCTTAATATGCTTGGCCATCTTCTTTGATTCCGTAAGAAGTTGTTGATATGCCTCAACGAGTTCTTCATCGTTCGACTCCCCCTCACTTGATGACTCTCTGCCGGATGTTGATGTTTCATGCAAAATCAAAGGAATAGAGTCAGTGATTAAAGATGATAAGCAAACATTAGAAGAGGGAATTTGAGAGGCATGAAAGGCAACGGCTTTTTTCTTTTTACTTGAGGTCGATTCATTAGAAGTAGAATCGTCCCAAGTTTTCGCTTGCAAAGCCTTCTTTTTATATGATTTCGGAGAAGGAAAATCCGTTGAAATATGGCCGTAGCCTTTGCATCTATAACATCGGATTTCCCCTTCGAATTCATCTTTTTCCTTAGAAGGTTTTGCAAAGTTTTTGAGGTTAGAGGATTTAGAACCCGATGATCCTTTAGATGGTTTCGTGGATGTAGATCCATCGGTTCGATTCTTCCAAAACTTCCGACGAAATTTCATTACGATCCGCGCCAATTTCTCTTCAAAGTCGGCAAAAGAGATTTCATCGTCGGAACTTGATTCGCTATCTTCTTCCTTTGTTGATTTGAATGCAATACCTATAAGCTTAGAAGAAGTGTGAAGACCCGAAATTCCCACTTATGGAGCACTGTTGCCTCTACAGCTTCTAGAGGCCTATGTGGCGCGTCGGCGGGGTTTGTGCACAATTTGGACGCAAGTGATGGACTTCGGGCTTAAGATGGATCACGTGGGTGATCGGTGGACTCCGTCGGAGCCTTAGAAGTGGTTTTGCGCGCAGTGGATATTAAAATTGGGCTCAGCGCGAAGTTTGGACAAAAGAACATCTTTCCGGATGCCTTCGGAAATTTTTAGAGTTGGAATTTGGCAAATCGGACAGCGGATTTGGATTCAGCACGTGAAAACGATCGAAATGGGCTATTTGCTTATATTTTTCTGAGTACGGCCGCCCAAGAACGGACACCCGGAAGTTTTCTTGTGTTTTGGGTGCACGGTGGACCGGTGGACCGGCGGTGTGCCACGTGGCGGCTTCGGATTGGCGCCGTACGCCACGTGGCAGTGCGGGAGTGGCGGCGCATTGGGCCCGGCCCACGGGAGCAGGCGCGGGCAGCGCGCGGGCGCGGGTAGGCGCGCGGGTGAGCGCGGTGCACGGGACCGGCGTGCCACGTGGAGATTTTTCTTTGGCTGGCTATGGACAGGTGGCGGCGTATGTTTGGTGGGTGCTTTGAGCGCGGTCCACGGAACCCAAAATCGGTTGCGTAGACCGGGTGTATGGGACACGTGGCGACTTGTGTTTGGGTGGCTCTTTGGGCACGGCGCAGCGAGAGCGCGGGGGAGCGCCTCGGGCCGCGTGCGCGACAGGGCGCCAGGCGGCGCTGTCGCTGCACGTGGGGACTGTGCGTGCCACGTGGCGCCCGCTGATTGGCGGGCGCCGAATTGTGGGTTGACCGCGATTGGGACACGCGGCAGCCGCGGAGTGGACTTCTACCCTTGTTGCCTGTTCGGGGGACACGGAGGGTATTTTTCCAATTGTTTTTTTTGTGAGTTTTGGTTCTTGGTTCTATTTAATTCCGAGGGAGTTTAAGGTGAGGTTTTCTTCCTCCTCTGTCCATTTTCACACTGAGGGTGAAGAAGAGTGTTTGCTCCCTTGCCAGTGCTGGTCACCTGAGGATCCCCGAATTTTTCGGCGGCACGCATTTTGAGATTGCCTTTTCTACGGCGCGGCGCGACGCTCGTCCATTTGGGTTCCTCTTCGTCGCGTTTCGGTGCGCGAGTTCCCCCGGCCTACTCCGACCACCGTTTCAGGCGATTCTTGCACCGTTGGATCCGAGACAGACAGAGCTACGATCTTAGTATTTTCTGTTTCCCCCATTTTCACACTTTTCGAGGAGTTTTCCCATGCTTACTGAGACCTCATTTTCTGTGAGGAATTCTGGACAGCGACACCTTGCCGGATTTTTATCTCCGCAACCGGGCATCGGATGGCCACGTGCTTATACACTTTTTTCATCTACTCGACGCGAGGATTATCATAGTGTTTTTCATGGATTTTTCTGAGGCTTTCCCGAAGGTATATGTTTTCCCCCTTATCTGTGCATGGGATTACAGTTATGTTGCTGTGTGGTTTTGTGCACCCCATGTTGTGGAATTTGTAACTCGGCCTACGTGGCTCGGAATTTGACATGCAGGTACTCGTTTCGAAGGTATCGATGCGACGATCGCGACTGTATTTTTGTGGGATTTTTCAGAATCCGTTCTGCAGGTGAAAATTGCACATCTTCGGGGCTGTTTTCTGATGTTGTTTATACTTGGATATTTTGGGGAATAAAGTGTAACCTTGGACCTTTTGTTGTCCCCAGGAGGGTTCGCGAGTGTTTCTGAACCGGTTGGAACTGGAGGAAATGAAGATAGTGGATTCCGGGTGTTTTTAGCTGTTTGGAGCCGAGGCTTTCGCGTCATGTACCGAGGGTGCAGTTTTGGCGGATTTTGGACTGTGAGTGTCTACACGCTTCACCGACTTCGGCTTTGCCTGCGGAAAGCGCTTCAGGTGGGTGTTTTGTTTCCAGAACCGGTGGACGGTTCTCTAATTCTGTATGTTAGGATGCATGCATGTTTAGGGTACATGGATTATGTTTGTAAGGTAGGTAAGCTTAATAATGGTAATTGTTTAAATAATTGCAAGAATAGTATTTATGATGTATACTGAGGACTTGCATGATTTGGATGTTTATGTTGGTGAATAGTGTAAGCTTACCTAGGATAATGTTATCCTATGTGATTATGTAACATGCCATGTTAGCACATAGCCTTTTATGTGGTTGGTTTACGCATTGGGGCAGGATTTAGTAGCTATGTGCGGATTGGTACTCTGAGGAGTTATTATGATCGAGGATTATGGTCAGGTGTAGGCATGTGGATTACTTTGTTGTATCTTTCTTGAGGACAACTGCATGCTTGTATGGACATATAGTTAGGCCCCCTTTTATTGCTACACTACTTATTGGAACTTGACTTAGGAGAAACCATGGTTTTCCTTTCTCCTTCTTTGTTAGTCAGGTGGTCAATATTGCTCGGGTTCGAGCAGGGATCTGGGTAGTGTAGTCGGGACTTTGTGTCTGGGACAGATTGGATTAGTGGTGGGGCATTGCGGCAACCGCGGATATTGAGCGGTTGACCGGATAATTATCTATCCACCAGATCGGTATTAGTTTTCTCTAGTGGATGGAGTTTCCCACTTATCGTTTAGTTGCATCCGATTGAGGTCGGGTCTTTCTTTAGTGGTTGAGTTTTCCCACTTTGATCAGATTTGTGATCAAAGTCCTGCTATACAGAGATACTTGTTACTGAGATACTTTACTCGTGTGGGTCGCTCCCCTCGAGTGCCACTCCGGAGGTAGGCTTTTCGGACCCAGCCTTGTGTGCCGGTCTGATACTTATTTTGGGATGCGAGCCGTGCGGGCCGATCCCGTGGTTTCTAGCCTTGTGTGCAGATTCCGCTGAGCAGGCAATGCCAGTTTTACTTGTGGCACTAGATTGGGTTTATTATAGATATTTGCCTTTCTTGTTTCACTCGTGTCAGGGGGACCGAGTGGAGTCTAGTAGCTGTGTTTAGACCAGTGCTAGTGTTGTTGGGATCCATTTGGGGACTGTGGTCCCGAGGTCTTTGTGAGTTGTTGACCGTTGTGCGAGAGGCTTGGTGATCTTGAGTTATCCGTTTTGAGAGAGAGCGTGGATTTTGACTATAGCCTGCATGAGCCACTACTCGGTAGTGGGTTAGTCCGTTTGGACGCCCTACGTAATTCCTGCCCGTCAGCGGGAGGTGGTTGTAGGTGGGCGCAGGTTTGACTGGACCCGATGTGGCAGTCAGCTCGATTGGGTCGATTGAGCACCTCGTGTGCGAGTGTTGCATATCTTTATCAGAGTTTTCCCCATTTGAGCATTTAGATAGAGGCATGGTAGCTGTTGAGAGTCTCCAGCTTTCTTATTTCAGTCTTTACTGCTTTGGTTATCTTATGCCTCTAGTGGACTTAGTGGGCAGATCGTCGGGCCTGGTGGCGGTACCTACTGAGGACTCCCTTTTTAGGTGTAGTTCTCACACCCGTTGGGGGTTTTCCCCCTCCCCTTCTTTTCTCTCCTTTGTTTTGCAGAGTCTTAGCGGGTGTTGCGGATTCTGCGGTTGTTGTTCGAGGCGAGGGAGTCGCGTGCTAGATCCCTACCCGTCGTTGGAGAGTAGCGGTACCCCTTCAGAGGAGATCTTCAGTAGATTAGTTGTTTCTTTTTCCTCTTTTGAGAGACTGATGTAGTGAGGATATATTATGTATCGAGTGACTGTACACTAGTGTATTTATTGGAGATACCTCCGGGTTGGGTTCAGAGCTTGTATATGAGGATATTGTATTATTATTATTTTTGGGATACGGACATTGTTGTATTATTTCCAGTTGTACAGTGATTGATTTTAGTTATACAGCAGATTTTTATTTATAGCTCTGATATCTGTTTAGCTGTAGTACTTTTCTTGCAGGTAGGACGCTTTGCTAATGCAGGTTGGCATAGGTGGCGGATCTGTTGGCGAGCCCGGGTCGCAGTTTAGACCCCGAGGCGTGACAGATTAGAGTGGTATCAGAGCCTAGGTTGTAGGTCATGGTGGACTTAGAAACCCTAGGCTTATGGTTTGACCCTTGGTTGACTTCGTGAGAGTCGTGACTTTTAGCGAGAGTCCTGATTGAGTTTTATACCTCTCCCAAGGGACGGGAGGAGTGATTAGCATGTTTATTCTTCTAAGTGATTATGTTGGCTGCAGACAACATAGTGCTATGGAACGGGTGACATGCTTTAGACTTTCGCTGGATTGGGTCGAGTGGTTTTGCGTGCTGTTTTGTGGTTTCATCGTGGCGAGCTGTGTCTCCCCGACGCTGGGTTTTGACCCGTGTGCATCCTGTCATAGCAGTTGAGCTTGAGCAGTTGGTTTTGGGCCGGATACCCGGATTGAGGTCAGAGAACTCCGGACCCAGATGACAGGATCGTCTGAGGCCTATCAGCGGTAGAGTGAGCGAGCAGCTGGTTTAGTGGCACAGTTGTCGGAGCAGCGGGCAGCTCAACAGTGCTTCCTTCTGAGACCACCCGGTTGCAATATCCTCAGGGGCGGGGATTTCTGCGGCACCGATGGAGTGAGTAGCCCCGTTTGTGCCAATGTTTAGTGCCGAGGCACCGAGGCAGGGTGGATAGTTGACAGCTGGTGAGCTGAGGGGACGCGAACGATCTATTGAGCCAGATTTAGCAGATGAACCACCCCGACTAGTAAGATTGAGCTTGGAGCCTTTGGAGGCAGAGTCGTGGTTGGTGGTGATGGAGTGATCAAATGAGAGCCTCCATGTGCTAGAGAGTTTTTGCGGTTGTTGAACTGCGCGCTCCAGGTTCGAGGGACTAGGCGCATAGGATATATGAGAGTGGGAGTGGATTGCGCCAGGACACCTTTCAGTTTATTCAGTCCCTCCATTATAGGTTTTGACGCCTCGTTGGAGTAGGCGTTGTGTTTGGAGTGTGGCGTTGCAGTTCCTTTGGATAGGGATCTGCCGCCAGAGGCGAGTTCTGGATTTTGCCGCTTGGCGCCGAGTGATGGAGGACAGATCGGCCGGCAGAGGTGTTTCTGATTTCTTTTCCAGGATAACGGGTTCTCGAGATGCCCGAGAACGGGTGGACCCCGATGGCAGCATCAGCATCTATATCAGAGTGGCGCAGCGGTAGCGTGGATTTATTATCTGCGAAGGACCTTATTCGTCGCCTCAGTGTGAGCAGAGACAGAGGTCGTGCTCCCTATGTGGATAGTCCTGATTTTTCAGGCAAATTGAGCAACAACCACTTGCTTTGAGCGGATGAATCTGTGCCGCCCGGTTGGAGGGCGCCACGGTAGTGGGTCGAGTGTCGCAGGTGGGATTTCACCACAGCAGTCGGAGTTAGAGCATGTTTCATTCTTGCCTGGACTAGAGGCAGATTTGTTACCACGTGCACTAGAGGTACAGGTTCCTGTTGTTGTTGTGCATGTGGAGGAGGCTTTTGGATCATGTCCAGTGCGACCGAGACCGCGAGTTACCGGTAGAATTATTGGAAATTGTAGAAATTCGGTGTTTCGACCCTGTGCTTGAGATTGATTGGCATAATGACACAGAATGTTTGACTGCGGCGAGAGAGGACTTCGATCTTCGGCAAGGCGGACAAGAGGAGGCTTGCTTGTTGAGATTGTTAGAGCACACAGGTTTTAGCGACAGTGTGAGAGGTGCTTACGGCGGCACCGGGACTCAGGGATATCTCTGTTGCCCATGAGATCCCGGGTGTGATTTCACCTTAGTTGTTGGTAATGCCGCCGGTTAGGGAGATACAGATTGTGTTGGACGTGGTTCAGGGAACCGCCCCACCCTCGACAGCACCTCATTGGATATCGCCTGTAGAGCTGAGAGAGCTGATGGCGCAGTTGCAGGATCTGATGGATCGAGGGGTCAGTTTGACCTAGTGCCACGCCGTTGGTATACGGTGGTGATGCCACACCGTTGGTATACGGCGGTGATGCCACGCCGTTGGTACACGGTGGTGATGCCACGTCGTTGATACACGACCGTGAGGGTCCTTGTATGGTTCGAGTGTAGATAGGTCCGGGTGGTATCTAGGGCCTTTTGATGGAGCTATACTCCGGCAGTTATGGTATGATGCGAGTACCTACTTGGAATTAGACAGCCGGGGACTTCGCCTAGATGGCGTTCAGGACACGGTAGGGGCATTATGAGCTTATAGTGAGGCCCAATGGAATGACGAATGCCCTGTCGACTTCAAGACCTGAGGAATTGTATGTCCCAGTTGTACTTGGACGGATTGGGAGTGGTGTTTCCCCAAGGATATTTGCTTTACTCCCAGAGCGACTTGGAACATGAGGAGCACTTTGTGGATGTGCTACCATGCCTGTGTGGATGAAGCTGTATGCCAAGTTATTGAGGTACAAGTTGTAGCTTCAGAAGCATACCTTCTTGGGTCACTTTGTTCGAGCCGTAAGAGCGGTGGTGGAAATCCGGCCAATATAGATACTATTTGGGAATTGGCCGAGATCGATAATTATTGTCGAGGTGAGGAGCTTCTTGGACTAGGCAGTGCCAAGAGAGCTTGGCAATCGGATGATGAGGCTGATACCAGCGCCAATGCTATTATTTCTAGTGTTGGGAGAGAGATCTGCGAGTTTTGGTGATGCCTCCAATGGTGGCTGTAGAGTTACCGTGGGTTGATTTTCGGTCCACACTTCATTAGTCTAATCCTATGAGTATTGAGGCGGGACGAACCGCTGTTTTGCAGGCAGCTTGGATCCCACTGTTGAGCCTTTCAGTACGTCTATTACTTCCAGCTTTGATTGATATACCTGGGCGTAGGCCATTCCTGCTTGGCTATCAGTCCTGATTACTCAGCATTTCTGTTCTATACTATATGATAGATTAAGATTTCAGCTTTAGTTTACAGTTTCTACCATGCGGCATCAGTGGAGCCTACAGCTTTCAGCATCTTGGGTGGGATTTACGCGGATTGTCGTTGCTGGTTCGGATTTTTGACCGCGAGTTTGGGCATCAGCATTATGATCGCCTTTTGAGCCAGTTTTTAGTCCCGTTCACCGACGGTTTGGTCCCCGTCAGGGTGTCCTTTATTAGCTGAGAGATCGACTTCGACCCGTGGGTCCGTTGGGGTTATGTTGGCACGTTGAGTGACCAACTGTGGCATGAGATTGTGTCTCTTGAGGATCCTTTTTGAGGGTAGCCCGCGGTTGAGTAGCCCACTCGGGTGATTTTGGATCGGGAAGTAACCGAGTGAAGACCCCAGCTTATTGGATGAATGTGTGGGTACGCTTCGGGTCGCCTTATTGAGTTTGGCACCAGGATGTGGTTTGGTGCGTGTTGCACTGGTGGTTATTTTGTCTCCCCCAGCTTTTGATGGAGCCTCTGTATTGTTTCACGTCTCGGCTCAGGAGTGTTTTGCTTTTGGATCCCTCGCCCGTGATTGACTCGCACCATTTGAGCGCTAAGAGTGTTTGGAGTACGAGGGACGCCCGTTGCGAATTCTGTCTCGAGAGACGAGGGAATTGCACAATCGGGCCATGCCGTACAGGGTATTGTTGTTTTTGGGAAGTGATCACGGGGAGTGAGTGGTGTTTGGGGAGCTGGAGGCATTATTGATGGATACCTACCCATGGTATTTGTGATTCCTGGTGGATTTGAGCTAGTTTCGAGGACGAAACTTTCTTTTAGTGGGGGCGGATGTGAAGACCCGAAATTCCCACTTATGGAGCACTGTTGCCTCTACAGCTTCTAGAGGCCTATGTGGCGCGTCGGCGGGGTTTGTACACAATTTGGACGCAAGTGATGGACTTCGGGCTTAAGATGGATCACGTGGGTGATCGGTGGACTCCGTCGGAGCCTTAGAAGTGGTTTTGCGCGCAGTGGATATTAAAATTGGGCTCAGCGCGAAGTTTGGACAAAAGAACATCTTTCCGGATGCCTTAGGCAATTTTTAGAGTTGGAATTTGGCAAATCGGACAGCGGATTTGGATTCAGCACGTGAAAACGATCGAAATGGGCTATTTGCTTATATTTTTCTCAGTCCGGACGCCCAAGAACGGACACCCGGAAGTTTTCTTGTGTTTTGGGTGCACGGTGTACCGGTGGACCGGCGGTGTGCCACGTGGCGGCTTCGGATTGGCGCCGTACGCCACGTGGCAGTGCGGGAGTGGCGTCGCATTGGGCCCGGCCCACGGGAGCAGGCGCGGGCACCGCGCGGGCGCGGGCAGCGCGCGGGCGCGGGCAGGCGCGCGGGTGAGCGCGGTGCACGGGACCGGCATGCCACGTGGAGATTTTTCGTTGGCTGGCTGTGGACAGGTGGCGGCGTATGTTTGGTGGGTGCTTTGAGCGCGGTCCACGGAACCCAAAATCGGTTGCGTAGACCGGGTGTATGGGACACGTGGCGACTTGTGTTTGGGTGGCTCTTTGGGCACGGCGCAGCGAGAGCGCGGGGGAGCGCCTCGGGCCGTGTGCGCGACAGGGCGCGAGGCGGCGCTGTCGCTGCACGTGGGGACTGTGCGCGCCACGTGGCGCCCGCTGATTGGCCGGCGCCGAATCGTGGGTTGACCGCGATTGGGACACGCGGCAGCCCCGGAGTGGACTTCTACCCGTGTTGCCTGTTCGGGGGACACGAAGGGTATTTTTCCAATTGTTTCTTTTGTGAGTTTTGGTTCTTGGTTCTATTTAATTCCGAGGGAGTTTAAGGTCAGGTTTTCTCCCTCCTCTGTCTATTTTCACACTGAGGGTGAAGAAGATTGTTTGCTCCCATGCCAGTGCTGGTATCACCTGAGGATCCCCGAATTTTTCGGCGGCACGCATTTTGAGATTTCCTTTTTTACGGCACGGCGCGACGCTCGTCCATTTGGGTTCCTCTTCGTCGCATTTCGGTGCGCGAGCTCCCCCGGCCTACTCCGACCACCGTTTCAGGCGATTCTTGCGCCGTTGGATCCGCGACAGACAGAGCTACGATCTTGGTATTTTATGTTCCCCCATTTTCACGTTTTTCGAGGAGTTTTCCCATGATTACTGAGACCTCATTTTCTGTGAGGAATTCTGGACAGCGACACCTTGTCGGATTTTTATCTCCTCAACCGGGCATCGGATAGCAACGTACTTATACACTTTTTTCATCTACTCGACGCGAGGATTATCACAGTATTTTTCCTGGATTTTTCTGAGGCTTACCCGAAGGTATATGTTTTCCCCCTTATCTGTGCATGGGATTACAGTTATGTTGCTGTGTGGTTTTGTGTACCCCGTGTTGTGGAATTTGTAACTCGGCCTACGTGGCTCGGAATTTGACGTACAGGTACTCGTTTCGAAGGTATCGAAGCGACGATCGCGACAGTATTTTTGTGGGATTTTTCGGAATCCGTTCTGCAGGTGAAAACTGCACATCTTCGGGGCTGTTTTCTGATGTTGTTTATACTTGGATATTTTGGGGAATAAAGTGTAACCTTGGACCTTTTGTTGTCCCCAGGAGGGTTCGCGAGTGTTTCTAAACCGGTTGGAACTGGAGGAAATGAAGATAGTGGATTCCGGGTGTTTTCAACTATTTGGAGCCGAGGCTTTCGCGTCATGTACCGTGGGTGCAGTTTTGGCGGATTTTGGAGTGTGAGCGTCTACACACTTCACCGACTTCGGCTTTGCCTGTGGAAAGCGCTTCAGGTGGGTGTTTTGTATCCAGAACCGGTGGACGGTTCTCTAATTCTGTATGTTAGGATGCATGCATGTTTTGCGTACATGGATTATGTTTGTAAGGTAGGTAAGCTTAATAATGGTAATTGTTTAAATAATTGCAAGAATAGTATTTATGATGTATACTGAGGACTTGCATGATTTGGATGTTTATGTTGGTGAATAGTGTAAGCTTACCTAGGATAATGTTACCCTATGTGATTATGTAACATGCCATGTTAGCACATAGCCTTTTATGTGGTTGGTTTATGCATTGGGGCAGGATTTAGTAGCTATGTGCGGATTGACAATTGAGTTAATACCCAACATGCCACTTAAATCGGGCGCCCGGAAGAATCGGGCGCCCGGAAGAATCGGGCGCACACAGTGCGCCCGATCTGGGCCACTCATCGCACGCCCGGAACGCCCCGGACGCGCCACGTAGCGCCGAACAAGGGACAGCGGATCCGGCCGCTCACCAGGCGTCGCGTGGCCTGCCTCGGACACCGACGCGTGGCGCGCCCGAGGGGGAACCGCGCGTCAACGCGCGCCCGCGTGCGCGCACGCCGCGCTATCGGGCACGCCGCGCTATCGGGCACGCACCCTAAGGCACCTGCCACCAGTTCCGTGGACCGCGCTGTCTGCACCAGCCACCCAGCGGCCGCCACATGTCCAACCTTCCGGTGCACGCCGGCCCCGTGGACCGCGCGTGTAGAATACCGGGATTTCGTATAGCGCTCCGACCTCGCATGATGGCGTGATGTGGAGGATCGCTTTGGGCGTGTTCCATTTTTGTTTACAGATGAGTTCGGGTTGAATCGGATCAACGCGGAAGCCCCAGCTTGATTCGGAGTTTTTCGGACATCGAGTGCCGATAGAGGACTGGTTTTGGGGAAGCCCCGACTCAACCGTGGTGTACAAAAAATTTGGGAACACAGGGAACAGGTGTATTTTCAGTTTACAGCGAAGTTCGGAAGGTTCCGGACTGACGCGGAGGATCCGAAGGCGAAAAGTGAGTCGGAACTGGCAATTTTGGAGCCGGTTTTTGGATTGAGCACCCCGACTCAACGGTTGAGTTTTTTGAGGAGAAAAAGCTGTGGACATGTGTATTTTATGATTACAGCGGAGTTCGGGAGGTTCCGGACGGAGGCGGAGGCCCCGAAGGCAAAAAAGAGTTGGAGTTGGCTTTATTTGGATTATTTAATTAATTAAAATTTAGTAATTTTAGTCTGTGGAGCGATGGATTATGAAAGAAGAAAATTAGAGTTGTGTGATGTGGGGTTTTTTTTTCTATTACTTGGATTATTTAACTTTGCTATTTAGCCTCCTCCAGCTGCACCCCACCTTTACCTTAATTAAGCCAACTTAATTAACTCCGTGCCACCTCATCATCTCCGTCAACCAAGAAGCAGAGGAAAAAAGAAAGAACGGAGGAATTAGAGAAAGTGAGAAAAGAAGGAAGAAGAAGAGAAAAATAATGGAAACGAGATGATTGGTGGAGTAATGGGTTGGTCTGGACCTACTGCGAGGAGCCGCGGGGCCGAGCGCGGCGAGCGCGACGAGCGGCGCGTGCGTCGGCTGTGCACGAGGTAGGTTGTCGGTTTTGTTTCACCTTGGGTTTTGGAGTTTGAGCTTGGTCTGGGACTTGCTGTCCTTGGTTGGGAGGGTGCGGCTTTGGGGGGCTCATATTGGAGCTGGCGGCATGGAGTGCCGTGCGGGCGCGCAAGGGCGCCGCGCGCGGCTCGCGCGGTCTGCTGCGCGGGCGCACAACAGCGCCGCGCGCAGCAGGCGCTTGGCCGCAAAGCGGGTGCCGCGTAGCGCATGCGGGCGCCGCGCAGCGCATGCGGGCGCGCGCGCAGCTGGCCTGGGCGCCGCGCACAGCCGCGCGGGCAGGCCCAGGCGCCGCGCGGGGCTGGCCAGACGCCGCGCGGCAGGCCCAGGAGCTGCGCGGCTTGTGTGCTGACGCCGCGCGGCTGGCACCCGGTGCCGCGTGGCATGCGCCAGGGCAGCGCGCGGGCGCCGTGAGGCTGGGCAGCGCGCAGTGGCGCGTGCACAGGGGGATTTTTCGCGCGGCGCGAGGCAATTTCGGCGGATGAGGGCTGAATTTCTTTGACGTCAGCGATCGCGTGTTTGGCCGTTTGACTTGGTGTTGTGGTTGTTTCCTCTTATCTCTCAGGACGTCGTAAGTCGCGGCAGTTTTCGGCGAGGAGCTGTGCGGAGCCCGAGCCGAGTGCACGCCACGTGGATTTCGCCTTGGGTAGTGAAGGCTGTGTGAAGTGTGTTTGTGTTGTGGACTTAAGTGAACTGTGTAAGTGGGTGCTATGGAATTAAGGGATTGTGTTTATGTAATCTTGATTTATTGTGTGCATGGGAGCATGTTGGGGGTAAGTGGAATTATGTGAGTGTGTTGTGTGTGTTCTGGTAGCCTGTATGGTGTAGGTGGAAGTTTGGGGTTTATGAGTGTGGTGCTGATGTTGAGGGTGCTGGACTTGGATTTAAGTGATTTGTGTTAAGTGTGTATTAATTTATTAGTGTGCTGATTATGGTGAACTTATGGATATGTGCTGTTGGAGTCTTTAAGTGTGCTGTTGGATTGAGGTGGTTTTGTAAGTGAGTTAGTGGATGATTTGGTATGCTTTAGTAGCTGGTGGTGTGTATGGATCGATTTACCTAATTGGTTGACTGTGAGCTTGCCTTTCATTGTGCTGGAGCTTGGGGGTATGTTTGGCAGAGAGGTTGAATGCACGCAAGTTTTCTTGTAGAAGACTCATGAGTTATCCGAGCTTTCGAGGATTTTCTAGAGTTTCACGGCAGTGTGTGCGCGCGCGGCGCGGTTTCCGGATTTTCGGCAGTTGAGGTTTCGGCTCTTCCCCGACTTCAGCGTTGCCTGCGGAATGCTTACCAGGTGGGTTGGAACTTCTCCAAAATGTGTGGATTGCCCTTTAAAGCCATTGAATGCAATTTGATCATAATTATCATGCTAATTTCACCGTTTTTAATCTGATAGTTGCCTAGAATTTACTGTAAAATTCGTGGGAACCCCAGATTATTTTTAGTCGACTCCGAATACTATATGACACTAGACTGCATGTTCTTTTGGCATTTATTATGCACCCTGATCGTTTTAAAAATCGAGAAAACCCGTTCAGTTTCTTTTAAATGTGGTTTTTAAATCAGGAATTCGCCAGAGGTATGACATATTTTGGTTCAGGGTGCTTCTGACCTCGTGCCTGGGGGTCGAGGGGTCTCTTTTCGAGTTTTGAGATGAGTTATAGTGTCATTTGAATTTTGAGCTTCTGATGAGATTATTCTAGACCACGAGTTATGTATCTCTGATTTGATAGTGGAGGTGGTTCTCTGACTAGTTATGAGGGTTTTGGGGTTCTGGCAGATCGAGTCGTGGAGGTTTCTGTTACGGAATTTGAGTTGGCGTAGTTTCGTGAAAGTCTCAAGTCTTGAAGATTGAAGGTGAAGAAAGTTGGATCATTTAACTCAATCTCAAGAAAGAAGAATTCAAAAGGATCAGGTATGTTTAACTAAAGATTTTGTGTGATCCGAATACTTCTTGTAGTGTAGAAACACTTGGAAGAATCTTTCATTGCATAAAAATCAAAAACTGGACTTGGGACATGTTCAGGATCCGGATCAGGTTGTTCGATCCGGATCCCGAAGGTGGTTCGTTCATACACCAGTTCAATCCGGATCGTAGCCTCTCTTGATCCGGATCCCGAACACTGAGTTTACCATCTTCCTTGAACGATCCGGATCAGGCTTCGCAATCCGGATCCCGAACGTTGATGTTTGGTGAACTGTATGAACGATCCGGATCAAGCACTTCGATCCGGATCCCGAACCTTCGTTTTTCTGGAATTGCCTGACTCGTTACGACGATCCGGATCACAGCTAATCCGATCCGGATCGCCGTCCGTAAAATTTCCAGAAATGGTAGGTTTTTGATTCTTATCTCCTTCCTAGGGTTTCTAACCTATAAATAGACCCTATGACTCTTTTTCAAGGGTAAGCCGGGAATCCATATAGCCGTCATTTTCATATATCATCTTATACGGCTCTAGATCCACATATAGAGAAGAAAGGAAATCATTAGAGAATACTCTATGTTTCTTCATCTATATTGATTAGTTTGATTCTAGGTTTTCATACTCACATCTTGAGTTGAATCAAACTAATGAATACTTAGATGGTATTTCCTATCTATCTTTGATCTAAGTATTCGGCGGATCATCACCACCAAAAACAACGATTTACCCCAAAAATCGGCGCGTGGATTCGCGTGTTCTTGTGGATTCAAGGTTCAACCGCTCTCGTGGATTCGGAGCGAGGCACGTTCGTGGATTCGAAGGGTGCTATTGGGTGAAGACCGTGGACTCGGTCGGACGTCGTGGATTCGACGTTGGACGCCGTGGATTCGGCGTTGGGCGCAGATCGTGGATTCGAGAAGCATCGCGGAGCGAGCGGAGAAGATCCTCTAGGAGCGTATGGAAAAGGTTGAGTCGTAAGTGTGTACGGTAAATCACCTTGTACGTGTTTTAATTCTAGTGGATTTCTGCCGTGTTTTCGGTCCCGTGGTTTTTTACTCCGGTGATGGAGTTTTCCACGTAAAAATCTTGCGAGTTATTTTTATTTCCGCATTGGGTTTTTATCGCAACGATTTTTGAGTGTTTATACGTTTACACCTATTCACCCCCCTCTAGGTGTTTTTTCCCCTATTTAGATCCTTATTACATATAACCCAACAGTTTCCCGACTTAGCCATGGGTTGTGCATTATCAGATTGAGTCGTAGAGGGTTCTCCGACTGATGATGTGAGGATGTGGGCTTTTCCTGTTGAGTCGTGGAGTCTTGTTCCGACTGAGTTGTGCTTGAGCATCGAGTTGCCGATCTGTTTGATCGTGGACTATAGCCTGCAGTTGCCGCTTGCTGAGACAGTTGAGACATGCTTGATACTCGGTGGGGTCGCTCCCCTCGGGTCACGCTCCGGATGCGTAGATGTCTTGATGCCCTGGCCGAGTTACCAGGTGGGTTACATGCCCCTGGCTGAGTTACCAGGTAGGTTACATGCCCCTGGCCGAGTTACCAGGTGGTTACATGTGTGAGATTGAGATAGTCGGACAGGACGCCCCACGTAAATCCCGTCCTCATGTGGACGTGTGGTAGTGGGCAGGTGCGTTCCTAGTCGACAGGCGCAGGCTGGACTGGATCCTATGTGGCAGTCATTGGGATTGGGTGACATGAGCGGGTGGTTGCATCATATGTTCTTAGATGGTTTTCCTTTGAGCATTGATACTGAGGCATTTTAGCAGTAGCGAGAGTATGCATGGCATGTTTATGATAGAGTTTCCTTTTTGAGCATTATGTTTGAGACATTTTAGCTGTAGTTTTCTTCAGCTTATCTATCTATCTATCTATCTATCTATCTATCTATCTATCTGCATATTTATCTGTTTTGCCTCCAGTAGACTTAGTGGGCATACCGTGGATATTGGGACGGTACCCACTGAGATCTGCCTTCTGTAGTAGATCTCACACCCGCTGCGGTGACAGGTTTCCTGAGGTAGCTGTTCCAGGTTGGCTCACGCGGAGACAGCAGATCGAGGTGAGGACGTGGTCTATTAGTTCCTTACCAGCTTGAGAGTCTGAGGTAGAGGTACCTGGTATCTTTTATGATTCCACTTTTGTACTGGATATTCTGAGAGATCAGTGAGGATTGTACTTGTACTTGTTTAGTAGCTGAGAGACTTGTTTTGAGTTTTATTTTTATCGGATGTTCAGTTGATCTCTGTAGCTTCTAGTTTCATTTCAGCTCTGATACATGTTTAGCTCTAGATCTGACTTGCTGGGTAGACGCTTCGTCTGTGCGGCAGTTTCCGTACAGATGGCGGATCTGTTGGCGAGCCCGGGTCGCAGTTTCGACCCCGGGGCGTGACAGATTTAGGTGGTATCAGAGCCTACGTGTATAGGTCGTTGAGGACTTTGTGACCCTAGGCTATTGGTTGGACAATAGGATGACTGTCGAGAGAGACGTGACTTTAGCGAGAGTCCTGATTGAGTTTGTACCTCTCCTAGAGGATTGGGGCGAGTGATCTTACATATTATTTCTCTAAAGACGATTATGTTGGCTGCAGACAACATAATGCTTTAGAATGGTTAACATGTTATAGACTTTCGCTTGATTGGGTCGAGAGAGTTTTTGGTCCTAATGTTTGTTCTGTTGCAGTGGTTTCCAATGCTTCTAAGACGCCGTGCAGCGGCGAGGGCATGTTTTACCTTGGATGAGGAGCCCGAACAGCGGAAGGCCGAGTGGACAGAGAAGAGTAAGGTCTGAGAGTTACAGGCCCAAGTAGCCCTGACGTTGAGGCGATGCGGCGCCAGGAAGAGAACATGGAGCGTGTGATGCGCACGCTTGAGCTGAGAGCATCTCCCGGGGTATCGCCAGTACTACTTCCGGCCGCGACATCGTCGGTTTCGACCCTGATCGCTCCACTGATGGTGTAGAAGCAGCGAGAGGTTGCTGACCGGTTGTTTTACTCCATCCAGTACCATTCCCTGCAGATTTCAGGATTGAGTTTGGAGCCTTGGGAGGCCGAGAACTGGATCGCTGCTATGTAAGGGCTGTTCGAGGATTTGTTCATCCCAGAGAAGCATCAGGGCGCTTGGTCATGCACTTTTGGATAAGGACGCCGTGAGCCGGTGGCGTCGAGTTCGTCCTGTTGGACTACCGGGAGCGCAGTTGATGACCTGGAGCGAGTTTCCGCGACGGTTGAGCAGTGTACCCCTTGTCGCCCAGGATGAGGCATAGAGGTTGATTATGTTTGAGAGGGGACTGCATCTGGATATCTATCTCCTTGTGCATTCTCGGCGAGTACCGACCTTAGATGCAGCGTTTGTGCATGCTCGAGGGATTGACCGAGGATCTGTGATCATGTCCAAGAGGGACAGAGAGTGAGGGACCAGCTCCTGAGAGAGGCGTCCAGTATCGCCTGATTTTCGGGACACTCGAGTGGATCGAAGTTGCCATGATTCCAGTCTCAGGATCATGAGCCTCATGGGAGACAGAGACTAGGGGGTTCTCGACAGTAGAGGCACCAGCATCAGTGCCAGGATGAGTATGTCAGAGCCATGATGCCGAGGCAGATTGAGCGATGGCCACCAGCATCTAGTGGATGAGATTGTGCAGCCAGTTAGAAGACGTAAGGATAGTGGATCGCGTCTTACCTGGTGTGGTTTTCCTTGTGGTCATCTGAGTGAGAGCATGTTGATGCCGACACCGCTTGTGTGTGCTTCAGTAGAGCAGGGGTAGCTTCGCGTGGACCAAAGATAGGACTGTTGGCTTGTGCACTTGAGGAGCAGGTTCCAGATCACGTACAGCACATGGATGAGTGTTGCCAGTCCTACATCAGTGTAGAGATGTTGTTACGTGGTTGGATAGGGATGGTTTACCCTAAGGTTATGCTATCATGGATTGTCGAGAGAGGACTTTGACCCTCCGTGGACCGGGTCAGGAGGAGTGTGTTTTTAGAGGATGCTGGAGCACGTCAGAGGTTGAGTTGTGGTTGCATCGCTTCGTTAGCGACTGTAGAGGAGGTGCCTGCGGCGGCACCGGGATTAAATATTTTTTCCCTTATCGCTGTGTGATCCCGGGTGAGAGTTCTTGGATGGTTTGAGTACAGACAGATTTGGATGGTGTTGCGGCAGATGCCCTTTGTGAGATTGATAGCGTTATGGAACCATACAGCCGAGGGCTGTGCCCTGATAGTGTTCAGGACCCGGTAGGGGCATTATGAGCTTTCAGCGAGGTCATGTGGATTGACTAATGCCCTGCCGCCTTCATGAGTTGAGGATTTGGGTGTATTCCAGCTGTGTTTGGACGGGTTAGTAGCAGTACCCGTCGTGGATATTTGGATTATTTCCGAGGCGACTTAGAGCATGAGGAGCACTTGGGGATAGTGCAGCAACTTCTGAGAGAAGTTGGATGTCGAGTTGATAGAGTATGTTTTTTGACTTCGAAAGGTTCTATGGATTGGCCATGTGAGTTCAGCTGCAAAAGTATTAGTAGACCCAACGAAGAGCTTTACCGTTTGGGATTTAGCTTTAGCCTATGTTAATGACAGAGGTCAGAAGCTCTTGAGCTATGCAAGGCCGGTGTAGTTTGGAAGAGAAAAAGCTGACGAGGATACCAGCATGGATGGGGATGAATGCCAGTGATAGAGAGAGCATGGAGTTATCCCTAGACCCTTGAACCTGAAGTACTTGGTTACTCAGGAGGATTTTGGTTGAGGCAACGCCTGTGGACAGAGTTATTGGAACTTTATGATTGATTTAGTATATCATTATCCCGGCGAGAACTTTATGGTCAGTTACGCCTTGACTAGGCGAGTAGTGCAACCCTGGTATGAGGTGTTCGATCAGTGGTCGCCGCTTTTGGAACTTGGAATTGAGAGTTGGAATTTGGGGTATGTCCCCGATGTTGAAATTCTTTCCCCGTAGAGGGATATGAGAGTACCTTGTGGAGTTTTGAGCATTTTAGTTGCTTAGGAGCAACGGAGATGTTATGCCAATTGGAGGCTTAGAGGTTGGGTTTGGAGATCTTGATTTGTGGAAGCCACTATCCATGGGATTGTAGATTTGAGTTTATGTGGGGAGTTTGCAACGCGAGTAATTAGCTGGCTGGAAGAGGTATATTGATCATCCGCATGTTTTGGAGGTTGCTTCCTTGGAATTGGACGAAGATTGAGTATCAGGAACAGCTGATTCAATTTCTTGCTCGTGAAGCTAAGGAATGGTGCAAACGGATTATACCTTTGGTGTAGGTCCCGTGGAGCCTTGTTGAGAAAGGCCACTTGAGAGCCTGGGGATGAGTTGAGGATTTCCTATCCCCATTTGATTGAGACACCCTCCTGAGTTATGGATTTATACTGGTTTCGAGAACGAAACCCTTTTTAAGGAGGGGAGAGTGTAGAATACCGGGATTTCGTATTGTAATGTACCGGATTCTGGTATATAAATAAATCTAAATAAAAATAGTATGAAATACTACTTTAACGAAAGTTAGGGAAGTAAAGAATGGTTTGGAAGCGAATTGGGCCCAAATCGGGATAAAAATGTGAGATCTAAAATTTTATTTGAGAAATGGGGCCCAGATTTTTAGTGAAAAATTCACAGTGTCGGTAAATTCTGAGAAAATTATGGGAGCCCCGTAAATATGTTTTAAGGCCACAGTAAAAGTTTCGCATTGATCGGATGCCCAAATAGTGAGAACAGGCTCTGCCAACAGTGTCGAAAAATTCTGATAAAATTCTGGGAGCTCCGTAAGTACATTCTAAGGCCACAGTAAAAGTTTCGTATCGATAGGATTCCCGGATTGTGAGAACGGGGTCCGCCAACGACTCTGGATACAGCGAGACTTTTGGTGACCCAGAAATGGCCCAAATTGAAAATTTAAAATTTTCTGTGATAAATTAAGCTGAGAGGAGTCTTCCTGTCAAATTTGGATGGAAACGGGCGAGAAACGGACAAAAAACGGGGCGAAAACGAATAAAACATGCGCGCGCGACCGGTGGGGCGCCACGTGGCAGAGCCCCACTGGCTGCTGCGGGTCGCAGCAGGCCCGCGTGGGGGCGCGCGCCCATGTGGCTCGCGGGTGTCACGCCCGCGTGGCGCAGGAGGCGTCAAATTCGAATTTTCCCCGCCACGTGGCGGTTCCCCATTGGGGGGCTCCGTGGACCGGGTCCACGGAACCCCTTCTTCTTCTCTTCTCTTTATTTTTCCTTCTCTCCGCAGACCTTCTCTTCCTCCCTTTTCTTCTCCACCCGAGCAGTAGAGAGAGAGAGAGAGAGAGAGGCAGGAGGTTTCTTGGGGTGCTGCGGCGCGGCGTGGATCCCGTGGAATGCGCAAGGTGTTTCAAAAAGCCGGATGGGCGGCGCGGCGCTGTCGAGGTAAGTCCCGCGTGTTATTTTTGTGGTATTTTTGGCACAGTTTTGAGGTGTTCTTTTGGATTTTGGATTTAACCATGTGCCCTTATGCGTGTTAGGGACCGTGTATACTGTGCCGTTTTGCTGCGCGGACTGTCAGGGGCGTTTTGGCACGCCTCAATTTGCGTGCAAGCTTGTGGAAGAAATGCACTGTTTTGCGTGCGTATTCGGAGAATATGCGCAGTTTTGGGCGCAAACTTGGAAAACGTGCACCGTTTTGCGTGCAACGTTGAAAAAGGAACGTGCACCGTTTTGCGTGCCAACCCGAGGTACGTGCTCCGTTTTGCGTGCAGGTTGAGTTGTTGTGCACCGTTTTACGTGCAAACTCTAATATTTTGCTTCGTTTTACGTGCAGGATTAAAAAATGTGTGTACCGTTTTGCATGCAACCATATAGTAAAGCGTGCACCGTTTTGCGTGCTAATACGAGTTACGTGCTCCATTTTGCGTGCAGGTTGGACTAACGGGCACCGTTTTGCGTGCAGACTCTGATGTTTGCACTGTTTTGCGTGCAGGACGAGAAAAATGTGCTCCGTTTTGCGTGCAACCCTACAATAGAATGTGCACCGTTTTGCGTGCCAATACGAGGTACGTGCTCCGTTTTGCGTGCAGGTTGGACCAATGCGCATCGTTTTTGTGCAGATTCTAATATTTTGCATCGTTTTTCGTGTAGGGCTAGAAAATATGCACCGTTTTGCGTGCAATCCTACAGTCAGATGTGCACCGTTTTGCGTGCAACCCTATAATCAAGCGTGCAGCGTTTTGCGTGCAGATTTGAGGTACGTGCAACGTTTCCCGTGCGGATTGTGTTGTCGCGCACCGTTTTTGGTGCAACCTTAAGAGAAGCATGCTCCGTTTTGCGTGCAAACCCGAGGTACGTGCACCGTTTTGCGTGCAGGTTGAATTGACGCGCACCGTTTTGCGTGCCGGCTTTAATGACGTGCACCATTTTGCGTGCAAGTTTGGTGGACGTGCACCGTTTTGCGTGCGGACTCGAAGGATGTGCACTGTTTTGCGTGCAAGCTTGAGAAAACAAATGGAATCGCGCGGAGACCAATTGCAAGTGTCTACAAGCAATTGGGGACACCACAAGGTGGGGAATTCTGCCGAAATTGGGTGACCTCTCCCCTTGCTCCTTTGCTTTTCGATTCGAAGCATGATAGTAGCCTGTTAGAGGCGTTAGGTAATTATGATTATGATTGCCTGTGTAGATGGATTCAGATGAAAAAGTGCAACTGTTGGTTGCCAGAGATAGAGGAATAGATGTGCATGTGCGAATGGACACAGAGGAAAAGTGCAACTGTTGGTTGCCAAAGATATATGAGGAATATGCATGCGTAGAAGTAATTACTATTTTATGAATAAGATGAAAATAATTGCATGCATGAAAAAGATTAGCTATTTATGATTGTGATCATGTTAGGGTATAACCCTAGGACTCATGTGACATCAGGGAAAAGAACAACATTGTTGGTAGTAAGACTAGGAGAAAACCTAGTATAGGGGTTTGACGAGTGACATCAACTTAGGAGTTATCCTAGGATTGGACGAGTGGCATTGTCTTAGGTGATAACCTAAGGACACTGAATTGACTGATCAACGTAGAGTCAAGGAACTCTAGGATGAGTATTACATGGAACTTAGGTAAAGGTAACCTAAGGTGAACTAGTGAACAAGATAGAGTCAAGGAACTCTAGGATGAGTATGACATGGAACTTAGGTAAAGGGAACCTAAGGTAGATTAGTGATCAACATAGAGTCAAGGAACTCTAGGATGAGTATGACGTGGAACTTAGGTAAAGGGAACCTAAGGTGGACTAGTGATCAACATAGAGTCAAGGAACTCTAGGATGAGTATGACGTGGAACTTAGGTAAAGGGAACCTAAGGTGGACTAGTGATCAACATAGAGTCAAGGAACTCTAGAATGAGTATGATATGGAACTTAGGTAAAGGGAACCTAAGGTGATCCAGTGGAGTTTAAACTCACAGACAGGAAATTAGAGTCAGTGTAACTCTAAGATAAAAGTGGAACAGAAAAAAAAGAGATAGAGTTAAGTTAACTCTAGGATTTAGTGAAGAATCAGGAAAGTGGGATATGATCCCAAGGTTAAAGAGTTGAACAAATATAACCCTAGAAAGTCATAGGGTGTCTGGACAAATGGACAATAACTTTAACTTCAATTTGAGTTAAATAAATGAAGGTGAAATGTTTAAGAGTCCAGGAGACTCTCTAATTATCCTTATGGCAAGACCTAAGATAAGAGATAATAAATGCAAAAGGTAAAGTTTAATAGTAAGCTAAAAGCGGCTAAAAGAGCATATCGAGAATGTAAATGGCGCCTTCGAATTTGAGACTCGTCATTGTGGAGCAGGACTCCCTGGGTAGTGACCCGTCGGACGAGGTACTTTCGAAAGGCTAAAAGTGAAAGTAAAGAGCTAAATGTTTAAAGAAAAGAGAAAAAGATTGCCAGTGGCAAAAAGGGAGCTACAAGCTCGTATAAGATAGAAAAGCAAGTGTTAAGAGCAAAGAGGCCATGTGCTAAAGTAAAAGAAAAAGAAAAGAGAAAGAAAAAGAAAAGAGAAAGAAAAGAAAAGAGAAAGAAAAGAAAAGAAAAAGATAAAACGGGCGTACCTCCGGGGGCGAACGTACAACTGTCGGAGTTGGACCGGGTCCCTCTCCCGGGCAGCAACCCGTATGACAGGTTCTAGAGTACTCTTGTAAGAGTTGGGCAGTGACCCTATCGGGCAGTGTCCCGTATGACAAGTCCCCCCGGCAGGACGGGGTAACACTTGCGAGTGTTATCGGCAACCTTAGAAATCTTATCTGATGGTAGCAGGACTACCAGGCTGGGGCCCGTTGGATAAGAATTTCTGAGGGTTAACTTAAATTAAACCACCATAAGGTAAAGAATAAAAAGAACAGAGAGTGGCCAAGGTGGCCAGGTTAGTGTAACCCAGTATACAGCGGCTTAGTGGCCGAGTTGGTGGTTAGTTGCCTAGTGTGGCTAGACAGAGTAGTGATGGATTGGTGAGTATACACAGATAGTGTAGTGGCCAGTATATGCATAGTAGCATTATGATATTGAGGATTTTAATTTCCTAGCACTATTATTATTGCTTCCATTGGACCAAGTGGTGTAGGACACCTTTTCTCGGTGGTTGAACCCACTGGGAACTCAGTTGTAGTTCTCACACCCCTTGGGTGACTCCCCCCACAGGTTCAGGTATGGATGCAGCGGTTGCGGCGGTTCAGATGAGACGGCAAGACAAGCGACAGGGGCAAGGGCCCAGCAGCATAGAGACCTAGAGGGTCTAGCAGAGGTATCCCTTTTATTTATTTCTTGAGTGAACCTTGTATGGTGAGGAAATTATGTAAGAGAATTATAATAATTTTATTTGCAAGTTCAAGAATGTAAGATGTAATAAAGTAATGCATGGTTCACTCTTGTATGCTTTCATTTCCGCATTAACTGTTGGTTATTGAATGAAAGTTTTAAATTTATAGTGATTTTTAGTACTCTGATATTGAGCTTCCACATACACTTGTTGTGTTATTATGGATGTTACCGTTCCTTTCGGGTAGAAAAAGGTCTTACCCGATTGGCGGGTCTGTTGGCGTGCCCGAACCGTACAAATTGGCGGACTCGGGGCGTGACAGATTAGAGTGGTATCAGAGCCTAGGAATAGTCCTAGGTGGTTAGCAACCTTAGGGAGACCCTAGGGATTAGCACGAGAGAGTGTGTCGATTATTGGGCGAAAGTATTCGATTGGTTATTGTTGTTCCCAAAAAGGATGTTGGGACTGATCGAGGGCGACGAGCTTTCATTTTTCGAATATTACGTTGGCGGCCGACAACGTAATGTTGGAGATGAAAAGGAGTACCCTCCTATACTTTCGCATGATTGAGTCCGCGAGCCTTTTTGTCGGTATGTAGACTGCGCGTTGCTCAAACGGCTAAGTTTGGGCTAGTTGTTTCGTTGTGGTGTGCATATTGGCGATGACACCATATAGGGAAACGCACCTGTTTCGACTCGAGTCACGAGAGGGCTCGGGGTCAAACGACGTACATGAGCTGCGATAGCAGGTGGCCGCACTTATTGGTGTGGTCCAGCAGCAAATCAAGCTTCTTGCCGCTATGCGGAAACTTCCTGCCGACAGGAAGACAGATTCCGACGTCTATGGGTGGCGTCAAGGGGGACAGTCGGAGCAGATCAATAGGCTCCAGTGGCTGATAGCGCAGCAAGCTGAGGCTGTATAATGACGCATGAGTGTACGGCGTCGCCGCCTGTTGGGGCGACAGTAGAGAGGGTGGCAGTGGCCATCGAGTTTTTGTCGGCGCACCCCGCACATTCAGCAAGGGGTGTTATAAGCTTGTGTCAGCTATTTTGCTGGCAAGGTATCGTTGGAAAGGTCCAGTGAGAGACCGACTCACAGAACGCTGGTGATCGCTATGTGCGAGAACCAAGTTAATGTCCCAAGGGTTAGGGCAAGAAAGGTTTACAGGCCTAGAGTAGGCTTCAAGATGCGTGGATCTCCCAATAGAGCGAGAGTTTTACTGGCGCCGATCCGATGGATCAGCATAATGGCAAGGGTTGCCATTGCATGATTCGCATGTTAATCACCAGAGTTGGTGAACAGTTATCGTGGTGCCTCGACCTAGTTGGGAGAGTTGCACAAATGTCGTGGTGTGTTTAAGCAAATCGCTTAGCACTGGATTTTCGCGAGTTAGCGTGGGGGCGTAGGACGCCCAACTGTTTGGGTGCTCATGGAGCACAAGTATCGATTAGCTAGAGAGAGCTGATTAGGTGGCGTATTAGCCTTTGCCCAGTGTGGCCAGAGTTGATAGAGAGTTTTGGGTCATGGATTGATGACTTGTTAGTTGGTTTTGCTCAGTGAGCATAGTGGTCGCGTGGCGACGATTAGCGGGTTCGCTTGGGGACGACCCGTGCCTGGACCATGTTTGTGGACTATGGACCTGTAGCCCAGTGGGCAGGCGCAGTCAGCTATGAGAGACAGCGGCCCGAGACCTGATGGCGGGCCATGATAGAGATTTGGTCGGGACGGTAGTCCGAGCGATGACCCGGGAACGTGGAATGCCACGTGTGAGCATTGAGGCTATTAGTACACTGAGAGTGTGATATGACCAGGCCGTAGAGCTAGTGGTGATTGAGGTACTGTAGCTCCTAGTGGGAGTGTTGGTGTAGTAATCCTAAGTGAGGATCTACCCGTATGACGATTGGGTCTGTGTGCTAGTGAGAGCCATTATACAGAGTTGGACTAGTTGGGCTATAGGCCCCTATTTGACCGTGGTCTGTGAACCTATTAGTAGTCCGAGATGTCGGGTTAGCTGATAACCTGTGGACTTAGAGCGCTAGCAGCGTGTGAGATAGTTGAGGACTTGTGGATTGGCCTTTGCCCTCCACATTAGGCAGCGTAGTGACCGAAAAATGCGGTAAATGTAACTAGTTGCAGATGCAACCTCGTTGTGAAAGATAGAATGATGGCGGAATTAAAGTGAAGATTTCGCAAGAAAAGGCTTGGTCATTCGTGGCAATTGAGAGAGCAAGTGCTCAAATGGGTCTCTCACCTACTTGGTGAAAGTGGCCAAACACCAGGTCTGAGTTTGTCCCTAAAAAGAGATAGGGATCCATGAATGGGTTGCTCGTGTAGTCTCGGCGAGCAGGCAATTTGATGCCGGTCACGATATATAGTGAGCCCAGTAGTGAGGGCAAGATTCCTCCTTCTCGATCAAGTAGGAGTCGAGATGTGATTCAAGTTTCGAGGACGAAACTTATTTTAAGGGGGGTAGAATGTAATGTACCGGATTCTGGTATATAAATAAATCTAAATAAAAATAGTATGAAATACTACTTTTATGAAAGTTAGGGAAGCAAAGAATGGTTTGGAAGCGAATTGGGCGCAAATCGGGATAAAAATGTGAGATCTAAAATTTTATTTGAGAAATGGGGCCCAGATTTTTAGTGAAAAATTCACAGTGTCGAAAAATTCCGAGAAAATTATGGGAGCCCCGTAAATATGTTTTAAGGTCACAGTAAAAGTTTCGCATTGATCGGATGCCCGGATAGTGAGAACAGGCTCTACCAATAGTGTCGGAAAATTCTGATAAAATTCTGGGAGCTCCGTAAGTATGTTCTAAGGCCACAGTAAAAGTTTCGTATCGATCGGATTCCCGGATTGTGAGAACGGGGTCCGCCAACGACTCTGGATACAGCGAGACTTTTGGTGACCCAGAAATGGCCCAAATTGAAAATTTAAAATTTTCTGTGATAAATTAAGCTGAGAGGAGCCTGCCTGTCAAATTTGGACGGAAACGGGCGAGAAACGGACAAAAAACGCGGCGAAAACGGATAAAACATGTGCGCGCGACCGGTGGGGCGCCACGTGGCAGAGCCCCACTGGCTGCTGCGGGTTGCAGCAGGCCCGCGTGGGGGCACGCGCCCATGTGGCGCACGGGTGTCGCGCCCGCGTGGCGCAGGAGGCGCGGCTGGGGGAAAATTCGAATTTCAAATTCAAATTTTCCCCACCACGTGGCGGTTCCCCATTGGGGGGCTCCGTGGACCGGGTCCACGGAACCCCTTCTTCTTCTCTTCTCTTTATTTTTCCTTCTCCCCGCAAACCTTCTCTTCCTCCCTTTTCTTCTCCACCCGAGCAGTAGAGAGAGAGAGAGAGAGAGAGGCAGGAGGTTTCTTGGGGTGCTGCGGCGCGGCGTAGATCTCGTGGAATGCGCAAGGTGTTTCAAAAAGCCGGATGGGCGGCGCGGCGCTGTTGAGGTAAGTCCCGCGTGTTATTTTTGTGGTATTTTTGGCACAGTTTTGAGGTGTTCTTTTGGATTTTGGATTTAACCATGTGCCCTTATGCGTGTTAGGGACCGTGAATACTGTGCCGTTTTGCTGCGCGGACTGTCAGGGGCGTTTTGGCACGCCTCGATTTGCGTGCAAGCTTGTGGAAGAAATGCACCGTTTTGCGTGAGGATTCGGAGAATATGCGCAGTTTTGGGCGCAAACTTGGAAAACTTGCACCATTTTGCGTGTAATGTTGAAAAGAAACGTGCATCGTTTTGCGTGCCAACCCGAGGTACGTGCTCCGTTTTGCGTGCAGGTTGAGTTGTTGTGCACCGTTTTACATGCAAACTCTAATATTTTGCATCGTTTTACGTGCATGATTAAAAAATGTGTGTACCGTTTTGCGTGCAACCATATAGTAAAACGTGCACTGTTTTGCGTGCTAATACGAGTTACGTGCTCCGTTTTGCATGCAGGTTGGACTAACGGGCACCGTTTTGTGTGCAGACTCTGATGTTTGCATTGTTTTGCGTTGTCACGCCCCCGGGGTTTAAACACGCGGAAGAAACGTCACCGTTTAGCTCTCAGATTTGGCATATATTTTTTTTTTGAAATCAATCTTCCCCGGTGCGTGCCCAGACCCGCCGCATATACAAATTCGCTCTGCAAACGGGCAGAGTCTCCTTTGTATATGCACGGCGTCCTTACTACAAAGTCCATATCATCATTCCTTTAACCACACTAGTTCAATCATCAAATACATACAACCATTTTCCATAAGTAATATAGAGGCCGACTATTTTTGAAAGAATAAAACCGCAGGGTTTTGAAAGCAGTGTCCACACGACACCCAAGTTTTATAAAGTCATTTCGAAGTCCATAAATCCACAGGGTTTTGGAAACGGTGCCCACACGACACCAACATTTTTCAAATCATTTTCGCAATGTTTTCTTTCTTTTTGGTTTGAAAACGGCCAACAAGCAAATAGTAACCCAAACATTCATCCACAGAGTTTTTGTCACGCCCCGGAGGTTCTAAAAGAGCGAAAAACGTACCCATTTTTTTTACTTAAATAATTACATGAACCTTGCCTCCGGCGCGTATCAGACCCGCCGCATATACAAATTCACTCCCCAAATGGGCGGAGTCTCCTTTGTATATGCACGGCGTCACAATCAATTCCAATGCTTTAACCATTCCAATCATGACATGCAACGAGGAGAGGATATAGTACATCAAACCATCACCGCTATCTTATACAGTCTATAGCATAAACCCATGGGTTTTGAAAATCGGTGCCCACACGACACCCAGTTTTCTAAGTCGTTTTCGCAAACTCTTTGTGTGGCCATTAACTTGAAAGGATAAATCCACGGGTTTTAAAATCGGTGCCCACACGGCACTGGCTTTGAAAACATCTTTGAAACCGGTTTGTATTTGAAAACAAGCCACAATTACTCATCCTATCATTCACCAGTTAGTTACAAGAAAGTCCTCGTCCCAACATCCATCAGGAACCACAGTATATGAATCACAGTTAACTAACCATAGTAATGCAATAACCATAAGTAAATAAAATAAAGTATCGTTTTACTAGCCCTCTTAGCTAGTGTCCTCTAACTGATGCCTCACCGTCGTCCCGAAATCCACCCCTACTCGAACCTGTCACAGTGTGGGTTGTCAGTGACTGATAAAGTAGAGAACAAGCAAGTAAACGCAATAAATAGAAAGAACACACCACGTCACCGGGCATTTACTTTTCCCCTCCCCCTCATGTATCGCTAAATCCCTGTTGAAAGTCCCGCTGGGCACCTACCCCAGCTTTCCTGAATATTTTGGGCACCAACCCCAATACCGTACTCATCTTCTTGGTGCCTCCAACCCCTCGACTGCCCAAGTAGCAGCCGCCTCCCCTTGAGGGGTCCCCACTAACCTCCCCTTGTGGGGTACACGGGTAAATGACTTACCATCTTTCCGGAAAAATACACCCTCTGCAGTGGCCAAACTGCCAGTGTGCGTGTAAGCAATATGAGTGTTTTAATGCCTTGCGACCTCAGCCGCTATAACCAGAGTAGTATAACGCACCTGCGACCGCAGCCGCTATAACCAGAAAAGTATACCGCACCTGCGACCGCAGCCGCTCGATTGAAATAGTAAAAGGGATTCACATGCTAGGGGGTTAGTCAAATTATAACCGTATCTACTTTATCAAAACAAGTATTCGGAAACGACACCTCACCGGTAATAACCAACACCTACCCACCTTGATTTTGCGAAACGCGTATTCCGGAGACTGAACCTTGCTCTCTGTTGATGCCCGGACCTAGAAGTAGTCCCCAAAAGAGCCATGGTCAGATCAACAATATAGTAGTGGATAAACCGAGCCCAAACAACTCAAAACACTAAGGACAACTCGACCCGGCGGTGGCGCCCGTGCGCGTCGAGCGACGCGGCCGCCCCCGCGGTGTCACGGGTCGTACGGCCGCGCGGGCACCAGCCCCGCGCGGCGTTTACCGTGACCGCGCGGGCCCTAGCTCCGCGCGGCGTAAGCCGCAGCCGCACGGGCACCAACCCCGCGCGGCACTTTCCGCGATCGTGCGGACCTCGGCCTCGCATGGCGCAAACCGCGACCGCGCGGGCGCCGGCCCCGCGCGGTAACTGCCACGGCCGCGCGGGCACCAACCCCGCGCGCCGCAACCGCACGGACGCCCGCCCGCGCAACATTAGCCGTGGCCGCGCGGGCATGGCCCCGCGCGGCACGTGCTGTCACCGTCGCGCGGGCACCGGCCCGCGCGGCACAAACTGCAGCCGCGCGGGCAGGGCCCCGCGCAGCATGCACCGCCACCGCCGCCGCCGCGCGGGCACCCGCCCGCGCGGCACAAGCCGCAGCCGCGCGGGCAAGGCCCCGCGCGGCATGCGATGTCGCCGCTGCGCGGGCACCCCTGGCCATTGCGATCACTTTCTACCCCTTTCCGGGAGTTCCGTAAGTCGGAATCCGGATCCGATCGCACTGCCATTGTCCGTTTTCCGATCTCTATCGCAGAAAAATGCCCGTTACGTTAATTCCATTAAACGGAAACTTTATTAGCAGGAGGTATTAAGTGTTACAAAATCTATGATATTACAGTTTTATAGTAATCCCAACATCCAAGTCAACCCCACAAGAGTATCACACCCACATAGCTACTAACAGATGATGAAATGAGCAAAAGAAGAACTAACCACTGTCTGTAGACTCGAAGGACCAAAAGACCTCTCATCGCGGCCTCACCGTCGCCCTGGCTCTCACCCCTGACTGAGCCTGTCACAGAGTGGGGAGTCAGCGACACAAGAAACAAAGTATGAAAAGCATGAAGGACTATAACTAAAGCAAACTGTAAGAAAAACCAGAGCAACCGCCCTCATCATCGTGAAATCGACAGTAAAGCTCCCCTCCCCTGTACAATCCAGACCGGGCACCTGCCCCAGCAACCACACCGAGCACCTACCTCGGCCACCGCACCGAGCACCTGCCCCGACGCCACACCAAGCACCTGCCTCGGCACCACCGCTCACACCCCCCACCTATGAGGGCCCCAATTACGTCACCAACACGTGGGGTACACGGGTCAACGTACCACTTTTTCGGAAAAGCACACCCTCGCGGTGGCCAAACCGCTGGTGTGCCTGTGGCTATCTCGAGCCTCGACCGAGCACCCACCTCGGCGAGCCAGACCGAGCACCTGCCTCGGCGATCCCCCAGAACATGATGTATCATCGAGCATCGCGACCCTCAGTCGTCATAAAATCATGATAATAAAACATAAGCATGTATGGGGGTTAGCAATATTTTACCACGTCAAACCTTTGCTCTTACCAATTACCCTCGTTTCCCGACTCAAGAACCGTTGAGAGAGGAACCCACCTTTCCACGTCCGACTGTCACGCCGATCACCGTCCTCATCGCTAGTATGCTCCAAACAACCCTACTGTTGTTTGGAGCGGGTGAACTGCCCGTCCAGTCTCCCACCGCGACGTTCATTAATCCGGAGGTCCACGTCACCCCCACTACCCCTTACCAGATAAAGATAACAATAATGGAAACATGCACAAAGAGGTTCTAAGGGGTACCCACCTCGAAGTCAGTCGAACGAGCCCCTCGAATGTAGGCCGATCCCGACCTCTCGCTAGACTATCGGGAGGCTGGTGCTGAACTACTGGGCCCTGAACAGAAACTGTGATCAGAAATAGACTCACTCATACCCATCCCGACAGCACTGCAATAACAAAATGCTAACACGGGGAGCTTAGCCAAAACTAGGCTTAAACCGAAATTCCCGGAAATCCACTAAAGCACTAAACCTGACCCTCCTACGGTCTACAAATATCCAAAAACCACCCAACTACACCAGCTGTCCCTAAACATCATAATTTTGATGTTCGGGCAGACAGGGACCAAATCATAATTTCCTCTATCGAAATATTGCTATAAATACACCTTTATAACCGTTGTTCTCACTCGTTCTTCCAAACCAGGAAGCCAAAGACAGCGTCGTAAGTTTCAGCGCGTAGGTTTCGATGCGACAAAGCCCGTGCTCACCGGCTTGTGCTTGCACGAGGCCCGAGGGCAAAGTTGGCCTGAAAACTCTTAGGGCTCAAAACACAACCATTCAACTTGATGCTATGAACATGATAATACTAAGCTATAACTGGAGCATCAAGTATACTAACAACTGAGAAATGAGATGCTCACCTGAAACCTGCCGGGGACTGGCCGGAGAGATCGCCGGAGCAACACAACAAAAGCTCAAGGCTCGGGTTGTGTGCAGCTTGCAGCAAACCAGGTTTAAACCTGGAACAGAGGTGAGCTCGAGTTAAAACAACTTCTCGGGAAGGGTCTGGACACAGCCTGGCCCACCGCCGGCGGCAGGAGGCGGCGGCGGCCGGAAAACAACCCGCAAAGACCCTCTAAAACATAAGTTGGAAAAACTCTACTTCCACAGGATTTTGACTCAACCCAAATGATGGAAAAAAGTCTAGAAGGTGTTTAGGACTGACCTGGGTCGGTGGCCGGCGTCCCGATGCAGCGGCGGCGGCCGGAGCTCGAGCTCGGTCAAGCTTCAAGGTGCAACTATATAACTAAAGGTTCCACGTTAGAACCTTCATGCAAATGCATGGAAGGCTTCACAGAGACCAAGAGACCTTACCTGAGTCGCTTTCTCATCGCGCGGAGCCCAGGCTATCGCCGGCGGCGGAGCTCGGCCAAGATGATGGCCTCTAATGGCGGATATCTTGCCGGAGCACGAGAGTCGTTCTAACTTGGACCAAAGTGTTGCTCTCGACTCCCCGATGCTTCCTGTGGTGGTAGCTGGCAGCGTGGGTGCACGGCGGCGCCGGACGGCGAGGTTCGGCCGTGGTGACAAAACGTCCAGTTCTAGGGCAAGCCTGTGCGGCTCGGATTATTGTCCGATGATCACTAGACCTTGGAGGTAGATTGCAGTTGACGAGGAGACGAAGATCAACGGTCTTGATCTGAGTTTCAACGGCCGGATGAAGCCCGACCGCAGATCTGGCCGGAAATTGCACTTCCGACAAGAAGTCGCCCCCGCCGGCGATGGGGTGGACGGCGATGCACCAAACCTCACAGAGACGTGCCACTCGATGTCAGCAACAAGATGGTTGGGTTCTTAAGCCACTAAAAATGAAAAGTTTTCAACCTTCTTACCTCGCCGAAAAACCGAGGAAGAAGACAACCTCCGCGGCGGCGCACGGCGGCGGCTGGCGTCGGTTCACCTCGGGCTCGGTTGAGGCTTCACAAAGGAGTCCACAGGAACAGGTTTGATCAACTTGGGTCCCTCCCAAGCACCCTCCTCACCATCAACCCGAAAGAAGAAGCCTCCTTGTCTTCTTCTTCTTCTACGGCGACGGGGACTGTAGCGGCGCCGGCGCGACGCTTTAGAGGAGGTGGTGGGGGCGTCGGTTTCCAGAGGGGGAGGCAGAGGGGCTCGGCTAGGGTTTCCCAAAACCCAAACCCTCAAATGTAGCATTATATACATAATGCACAAATGCTATAAGCCCCTTCAACTCTTGTTATTTAGGGCTGAGTCCCTCACAGAGTTTGAGTTTCGCAATCAGGTCCCTCCCCAAGAGTTTTCACGAATTCCAGAGCATAAAATATAGGGCTTTTATGCAAAATACCATGATTTTTCTCATATTTCACGCTTTCCGAGACAACCGGGTTGTCAAACTGAAAAGCGAACACCACCACGACGTCCGGCTCGACGAAAACTATAAGGTAGTGATTTTGGTTTGTCTCATTCGATCCCCCCTAAAATTTAAAATCCATCAAACCCGGTAAAAAGAACAGTTCTGCACGCTTTACGATGCTCTAGGGTCGTCAAACGTAGATTTCGTCTGCGCCATTGCGCTCGGATCGACAACGCTATTTAAATCGACTACCTGGATCGTCAGATTCGGACTCGAGACAGTCGATCGGCGACGTTGGCCAACGCGGGAGACCAAATCAAGGTGTTACTATTCAAAACACTATTCACTTAAGTCGCGGGCCCCACTAGTTTTCTTGCTGATTTTCGGATGATCCGACCATCGGATCAGCAAACGGCCTATACCATTTCCACTCGATTCGATGAGACGGTCGCACTAGCGACCTCAGATTTTCGAGATCAGACCCGGATCGGAAAGGCAGAATTTGTGCATCGAAAACTGTGCAATTCGCTCACCGGTATGCGAATCACTGAGGTTTAGATCTGTTTCCTCGCCCGCAAACACACTTGAATTTCTCGAGTGCTACATCACTCACACCTTAAAAGAAGTTTCGTCCCCGAAACTTAAATACACCAGGAATCTCATAAATGGGGAAAGCGCCCAAACATGTCCGACTTGCGCTCCCAAATGGCTTCGCGCCCCTCATGATCCGCTCGTTTCTCTCTGGCACTAGGAGAGATTGCAGTTTCCCCGCCGGGCGCTGACGTTCGGCCTTTATTCGATGACCGACCCAGTAGCGAGCCACGCGTTATGCTACATCCCTTGTCAATTTAAGCCACCAACCGTCTGCTGTTGATCCGTCCTGCTACGTAATCGCGGTTACCGATATGTCTCCCGTCTGACTCTTACCGCTCTAGGCATTGGCTGTTCCACTCGTCTTTTCGGGGTGATCTTGGTTGGACGAATCGTCTCCTTGAGTTGCTTGGTCGTATAGGCCTTTGTTGGGTTATGATAGAATATGGATCTAAATAGGGGAAAAAACACCTAGTGGGGGGGTGAATAGGTGTAAACCATAAACACTCAAAAATCGTTGCGCAATAAAACCCGATGCGGAAATGAAAAAATAACACGCACGATTTTTACGTGGAAAAACTTCAAACCGGAGTAAAAAACCACGGGACCGATAACACGGCGAAATCCACTAGAATTAACACACGTACAAGGTGATATACCGTACTCACAGACGACTCAACCTTTTTCATACGCTCCTAGTAGATCTTCTCCGCTCGCTCCGCAACGCTTCTCGAATCTGCGAATAGCGTCCAACGCCGAATCCACGGCATCCAACGTCGAATCCACGATGTCCAACCGAATCCACGGTCTTCACCCAGTAGCACGTCTCGAATCCACGAACGTACATCGCTCCGAATCCACGAGAGCGGTTGCACCTTGAATCCACAAGGCCACGCGAGTCCACGCGCCGATTTTGGGAAAATCGTTGTTTTTTGGGTGGTGATAATCCGCCGAATACTTAGATTAAAGATAGATCGGAAATACCATCTAAGTATTCATTAATTTGATTCTACTCAAAATCTGAGTATGAAAACCTAGAATCAAATTAATCAATATAGATGAAGAAACATAGATTTAATCTCGTTATTTCCTTTCTTCTCTATATGTGGATTTTTCTTTTTTTGACTGTATTTTGGATTACCCTAAAAAATGAATCGTAGGGTCTATTTATAGGTTAGAAACTGTTGGAAGAGGATAAGAATCAAAAACTAACCTTTTCTGGAATTTTACAGGACGACGGTCCGGACTGGAATTATGGCGGTCCGGACTGTCGTAACGAAACAGACTAATTCCAGAAAAACAGACGTTCGGGGTCCGGACTGAAGTGCCTGATCCGGACTGTTCATACATTTCAGCAAAAACCCATGTTCAGGGTCCGGATCAGAATTGGCTTGGATCCGGACTGGATTTGCGCATGAACAAACACCGTTCGGGGTCCGGACTGCCGTGCCTGATCCGGATCCTGAACATGTCCCATGTCTAGTTTTTTATTTTTATGCAATTAAAAATTCATCCAAGTGTTTCTACACTATAAGAAGTATTCGGATCACCAAAAATATTTAGTTAAACATACCTGATCCTTTTGAATTCTTCTTTCTTGAGATTGAGGTATATGATCCAAACTTCTTCATCTTCAATCTTCAAGACTTAAATAATTTCACGAAATATGCCAACACAAATTCCTTAACAATCTCCCCCTTTGGCGGTTTCGTGACAAAACACAAATCCACTCAAGAAAATTCAAAAAAGATATTTTTGTTGCTATCACCATACAACAAAAATTTATAATGGAGAACCAAATAAGATACATGAGATAAACTCTTAGAACAGACTCTAGACTTAGACATCTGTAATCTCTGCAAAAGAAAAACATTCTTGACAAAAGAGATCGTTAGATACCTCAAGAATTTTTGCATATAAAACCAAGCACAGAGATAGAGTTTATACTCATCATGACATTTATGAATTTAGATATGTAATAAGATCACAATCAAAATTAGACATATCTTCTAAGCATTAAAAACCAAATGTCATATGTAAGTTAGTTAACAAACAACTTGTTAGAAATATTACATGCCCAAATAGTTAGTCGAATAGTTAGTAGAGGCATGCAAGCAAAACCCAATTCAAACCAAAAGTTGATGTCATACTTACCTCTTTCATAGTTCAGTTCACAGTATACTTACCTTACCTTTCATAGATACCTTTCATAGTTTTGTTTGTCTCTCTCTCTCCCCCCCTTTTTGTCACAAAATAAGCCAAAAATTACAAAACGGAGAGGTTAAAAGTACTAAAACAAGAAAAATCAGAGACCTAAACAAAGAAAAACTGAAAACTAAGCCTGCACAACAAAACGATAGGTTAGAAGGAAGTTTAATTGTCAGACTCTGAGCCTTCTGAGCTACTGCAGTCCAGTTTGTGTAAAATTTCTTTAAGCATTTTTGATAATTTGGAGCAGTTCTTTTTCATCTTGTGAATGTCAGCCGACATTCTTTCATCTGCTTCAGACATTCTCCTTTGTGCTCGTTGCATAGACAGTATATCAGCTTTTGTGGTGATTGTCTTGGAGGTAGAAGGAGATTGTATGGATGCTGAAGGTGTATTTTTAGATTCTCTAGGCAGAGAGCGTGCTCTGCCCAGTGGTTCATTAATCTGAATTCCTCTGCCCCTCGAGTTCTTGCTCCTTGTGGGATGTTTGGTTGTTGAGGAAGACGTTGTCGGCTTCTTTTCCTTTAGATAGAACCTATCTTCGTCATCTACCGCTTGTTGTGATTCTTTATAAAATATTTCCCAATCCTCTTCATCCTCTGATTCTGACTCAACTTGAGGAACAGCGTTTATCTTCTCCTGACTTGCTTCAGCTTGTTCCTTTTTGACAGATGCTCGAGTTCCCACTAATGCTACAAAGAGCGCAATAATCCAAGCGAAAACCATTGTGCTACTAGTGCTTAGATAATTGAAAAGCCTGTGAGCAAAACTCAAGAACACGAGAAAAATTGTTTATTTTCAAAAATTTGAAAAATTATACCTAAACAATCATTATCGTGTAGAGAGACTAGGAATCAAATTAGTTTTGCAAAAAGAATTTTAAAAATAGATCAATCCCATGATTTTTAAAAATTCCTATTACATGCCCTAAAACCGAATTTTTAGAAATCGAAGCCTAAAAATTCGTTAATCAAGAGAATACCTAGCATATAATCAAAACTAATCTACCCAGAGTTCTTATTTCAAAAGAAATTTGATCAAAAACCAATCCCAAACGAAAAAGATACAAAAATTTCCAACACGTTTTGAGCAAAATAGTGAAAAACTGTGAAAGACCGAGTTTCTGATCAAGAAAACTTACTTGGAATCGAAGAACCTGAGTTGAAAAGGCTCCAAATCAGTTGATTTCTAGAGAGGGAAGCTCTAGAGACTTTGGAACAAAAGATTGTAGTAAAAAGAAATCAAAACCCTTTTGTTCTATATAAAACCCTAGCCGCGGTCCGGATCGGATCGTGAATCCAGTCCGGATCGGCTACCCGCAGGAAATTCCTGCGTTCGGGATCCGGATCGGATTGTCCAGTCCGGATCGGCTCCAAACTTTTTCTTCAGAAAAATTTTGAAAAATTCTAGAAAATCCAGAAAAAGATTGTAAGCGCTTATATATGTCAACTTTAAGTAAAAATCATCGTTTCATATTAAAAGAAATAGATTATGCTAAATCTATCATTAATATCCAACAAATGAAACGAAAATTTATAAAAGTTAAATCCCTTAAAGTTGAACAACTTCAATCACATCTAACATGATCTTATGAGTAATGCCCTTATCAAATCATCAATTTGGTAAAGAAAATGAAATACCAAGATCAATAGATGTTTGAAATCCCAAATATGTTAAATAATGTATCTAGTCAATCTATTGAAGAGAGTGGCTCTTTGAGCATCTTTCATTAAAAATCCCACCTTATACCAACCATGGAATTTGACAGAGTCAAGTATCCCAAAAAGCATTTTATCTAATCATCTTGAAAGAACCATGCTTGATATACATGTGGTAGCTGCACACAGTACTCGGACGACCGAGGTGGTAGCTCTTTCCTCCATGTGGTGGTAGTTTTCACACTCCTCATTGGGATGTAACTCTTTCCACATCTTTTGAGCATAACATTCTGCATTAACTCCCCCTCAATTGGCTATCAATTATATAATATATAAGGTATTCAACCAAAAATTGATCTCGATTTCATACTCGACTCAATTGTCAAATAAGATAAAAACTATATAAGAGATCATTTGAGAGAGAAATTGACTTTGATCAAAACAAAGATGACTTAATTGACATAAATGATCATTGCATCAAATGAATTATTATGATATCCAAAGCATAATAAATTTCAAATTATATAAAAGGATGCAGTTAAAGTCAATAATACTAGTGCTCAATTTATGTTCTATGTACGAACATAGATGATGAACAAAAACACAAAACAAAACCTAACCTACGCAAAATTTTCAAAAAGAAGTTATTTCAAGGAAAACATTCCAATTGCTTTACGCAAATGAATAAAACGTTTTTGATCCAAAGGTTTTGTTAAAAAGTCAGCTAATTGATCATCTGTTGAAATGTAGGAAAGTTGAAGAATATTTGATTCAACTAGCTCTCTTAGAAAATAATATCTAAGTTCAATGTGTTTTGTTTTTGAGTGCAACACAGGGTTTTTGAAAATATTTATAGCACTTGTGTTGTCACAAAGAATAGTTACCGAAGTTGCTGAAATTCGGAAGTCGCTCAACATGCTTTTCATCCAAATGAGTTGAGTTGAACAACTACCCGCTGAGATATATTCCGCTTCGGCAGTCGAGAGTGCTATGCAATTTTGCTTTTTACTATGCCATGCAACAAGGCAGTGGCCAAGATAGAAGCATGCACGACTCGTACTCTTCCGATCATCCACAGATCCTGCCCAATCGGCATCTGAATACCCTATAATATCAAGTGTTGTTCCCATAGGATACCAATTTCCGAAATTCAATGTTCCTTTGATGTAGCGGATGATCCTTTTCACCGCTTTCAGGTGAACCTCCTTTGGTGCTGATTGATATCTCGCGCAAATACCAACACTAAAGGATATATCTGGGCGACTAGCCGTGAGATAGAGTAGACTTCCAATCATGCTGCCATAAAGCTTCTCGTCTACACTTTCACTAAGAGATTCACTTCCTAATCCCATATTGCTAGTTCCCATAGGAGTCGGAAAATCTTTAGAGTCTTCTAATCCGAATTTCTTCACCAACTCCTTTGCATACTTGGATTGACATAGATGAATGCCTTTGTCACGCCCCGGGGGTCGAAACTGCGACCCGGGCTCGCCAACAGATCCGCCACCTATGCGAAACCCCGCATAGGCGAAGCGTCCAACCTGCAAAGTATCATCTAACAGCTAAATAGATATCAGAGCTGAAGAAAAACTGCTGTAATAAAACCCTGAATCACTGTACAATTGAAAAACAAAGGTACAATATCCATCTCCCAAAAATAATAGTAAATAATCCGATCCACCAAAACTGTAATACAAGTAAAAGCCACCTATACAACATCTATAAATCCGAAAAGGGAGATAGCTAAAAAAAAAATAAGATACAACTGAGTACAGTGAAACCCACAATCCGGGTTGGTACATCTATCCCACTGTAGAAATCAACACTGGTAAAGATCTATCTCGTGACTCCCTCGCCTCGAACAGTCAACTGAAGATCCGCAACTCCCGCAGCAGACACTGCAAAACAAAGGGAGGAAAGGAAAAAAAACAACAATGGGGGTGAGAACCACTAGTAAAACCAGTAGCCTCCCCCTGTGGGTAAGGCCTCAAACCCCGACGTACCCACTAAGTCTACCAGAGGCAGGAAAAGAATAAGAGAGGTGGTAAGCTACAAACAGAAATACTGATAAGAGGAAGCTACCACTAGTATGCCTCTAAATGCTGTGCTAAGAAGTATAGCTAAATGTATGCATCAGTAAATAAATGCCTGCCTGAATAAGCCCAATCCGACCACCAGTAAACACTGGTACTGCCTGCTCTGCCTGCCGCATTGGGTATGCCAGCCTACTCATAACACCAATGCAAAAAGGAGTCTCACGGACTCAAAGCCTGTCTGTCGCACACTCCGGAGTGGCACTCGAGGGGAGCGACCCACACGAGTAAATATCTCAGTAACAAGTATCAAAACTAGCAGGACTGGATCACGACTCTGATCAAAGTGGGAAAACCCATCCACTAAAGAAAGCCCGATCCCACCAATCTGATGCACTGTAAATACCCGGTCGGCCGCCCAAAATCCGTGGTCGCCGCAATATCCCACAAATCCCCCAAATCGAACCCGACCTGTCATCCCTAATCCGATGCACAAGTCACCATCCGGTCAACCGCCCAAAGTCCGCGGTAGCCGCAATACCCTGCCCTCAAGCCAGCCTGTCCCAGATCCCAAGAGTCTGTCTACACTATCCCAAAACCCCCTGCTCGCGCACGAGCTACAAATACCCTGAGCCTAGTATGAAAGGAGAAAAGCAAGAAACATGGTTCTCCTAAGTCAAGTCCAACATGATAGTGTAGCAGAAAAAGGTGGCCTATCTAGATGACCATACAAGCATGAAGATGTTCCAAGATGATATAAAGTAAACAGGTGTCGATGTTCTACATTTATTAGAGCATGCTATTCCATAATATTGATGATTGCATAAGAACATTAAGTGCAACATAGCCTATGCCTGCCAATACCACATACACGATGTTCACAAAGTATGAAAATAAGGAATTGCCACACCTAATCAAAAATCACATAAGATGGTACAACGCTCGTCAACCCTCACATTCATACAGGAATAAGCCCAAGATCATTTAACATCACTTAAACAGGGACATTCAATCAAGTATCACCAATGAATAGCTTAAGGTCCAACAACCTTCATTGATCTTACATAGGATGAACATAGGATCTACCAACAACATCCAATCTCATTTGTAAGTAATAGGAGTCATGAAATTGCTTTTTCTCATAAGGAATGGGCCTCAACTCAACAATGATATCCACCTTTTTATGAAGGAAATAGAAATCAAAAGCCAAGGTCATTATCACATTAACTAGATCAATAACCAACATCAACACCCATTTTCACATAAACTAGATCAAAGATCAATCAACTCATTTGTAGTGATCCGGCCTTTCGGGGTATTTTTGACTTACATATAGCCTTTAAGTGAAATAAAATTATTCAATTCTTAAAAGTTGGCCATTGTGAGGTGCTGGTATTTTTCTGTGATAGAGCGCGGAAAAAGAAAGCCGACGGTGCGATCGGATCTGAAATCCGATATCGGGATCTCCGGGAACGGAATTCCTAGTGATACGGTGATTAAGTCATGCATCGGAATCCGTGCAAAATATCTTGCACCCGTTAGAGATAAGGTGGGTTATCTCGTAGGGGATAATTAATTAGTTAATTAATTATCCATGAGGGAAAATAGAATTCTCCTACGTACTAATTAAAAAGGAGATTAATTAAAGATTTAATACGAGCTATATAAGGGATCCCATTATCGAAAAGAAAGGAAAAGAAAGAAATAAAAACCCTAATCGGTGAGAAGAGAAAAAGAAAAGAAAAGACGGAACCCTAGCCGGAAGAAAGGGAAAGGAGAAAGAGAAGGAGCCCGATCTTCCCGGACACCGAACCGAAGGCAAGAACGCGACCGGACAACCTTCCCGTCGATCTTCGGTTAGTAAAATAATTGTTATAATTTATTTGGGATTTTTCCGTCGTCTCTTTTGTTTGAGTTCTTGGTTTCTCCGTCGTATCCGTCACCGTCGCCGTCGTCATCATCATGCTAGGGCACGGAACGGACGGCGGAGGCGCGCGGTGCCGCTAGGGCATCGCGCGGAGGAGAGTCACGGACGGCACCCATGTGGACCCGCAACCGCGCGGGCACCACATGGGCGCCGCGCGGCTACCGCACGGACGGCACCCATGCGGACCCGCAACCGCGCGGGCACCGCGTGGGCGCCGCGCGGCTACCGCGTGGACCCGCAACCGCGCGGGCGCCGCGCGGCTGCCGCACGGGCGGCACCCGCGCGGACCCGCAACCGTGCGGGCACCGCACGGGCGCCGCGCGGCTGCTGCGCGGACCAGCAACCGCGCGGGCGCCGCGCGGCTGCCGCGCGGACCCGCAACCGCGCGGGCGGCACACGCGCGAACCCGCAACGGTGCGGGCACCGCGCGGGCGACGCGCGGCTGCCGCGCGGGCGGCACCCGCGGGGTCCCGCAACTGTGCAGGCACCGCGCGGACGCCGCGCGGCTGCCGCGCGGGCGCCACCCGCACAGACCCGCAACCGTGCGGGCACTGCGCGGCTGCCGCGCGGGCGGCAACCGCGCGGGCGGCACCCGCGCGGACCCGCAACCGCGCGGGCGCCGTGCGGGGCCGCACCCGCGCGGGCACCGCGCGGCCGCCGCACGGGCAACACCCGCGCGAGGCACCGCGCCGCGTGGGCGTCGCCGCGGAGACGCGCCGCGCCGTTCCGAACCGCGCGGGGTTCCGGCGGACGACGACGGCGGCGCGGGATTTCCGTTTCGTCTACCCGGACGGTGTTGGACTTTTCCGTCGAAAAGAGTAAATTGGGTCTTTTGTTTTCGGATGTTAGTACACGTTTTTGACTATAGTTATCCTTGCGGACTTTCTTTAGGTCCAAGTGCGCAGCGGGGGTGCGCGAAGGATTCAGGTGTTCCGATTTCTCTTCAAATAGGTGGGTACGGTTGCGATAAGTGCAACAAGTGCAGTAAGTGCATCTATCGTCATTAAAGTGCTCTTAATTTATCTAACAAAGTAGATGGACAGTTTAACCTTTCGCATAATTGTATTTCATCTAACAATTGAAGCGGCTACGGTCGCGGTGCTCACTACACGCCGATCTCGGCAAATCCGTTTCGGATGCTGCACGTACACAGGCGGATTGGCCTCCGCATGGGTGTACTTTTCCGGAGAAGTGGTCTCTTTTGACCCGTGTACCTCACAAAGGGGTGGGTGCCGTGAGGACCTCTTCGCGCCCGCTGAAAATAGCACACCAGCACCGTGAAGAGGTTAAATGCATCAAAGAGGTGTTTGCGCATGAGGGGAGACTTTAGTCTCCCCGACAGGGACTCTGGGGTTGGTGCCCAACTTAATTGATAAATCTGGGGTTGGGGCCCAGCTTAATTATGTGCAGGGTTTTAGGGAAAGGTTCCGGTGTTTTCGGTTTGCTCCTTATTCCTTATTGTTATTAGACATCTACTTTGTTTGTCACTGACATTACCCACTCCGTGACAGGTGTTACGAGGTGCGTTAGCCGGGAGGGCGGTGAGACTGCGTCGCGAGGACCGTAGTCAGACACTTGGGTTTATTATCTCATTTCCCTTATGCTTCTTCTAGTTAATTTGTTGTGGATGAGGTGTACTTTTATACTTTGATGCTTTTAGTGACGTTTTCATACGCGGCATGTTTTCAAGATAAACCAAATGATTTCGAAAATGTTTTCTCAAAACGAAGTGCCGTGTGGGCACGGGTTTTGCAACCGCTGGTTTTATCCTTTCCAAACGGTGACGCCGCTTTTATAACATTAGTTAAGTACTGTACCCTATTTGACGATGTATGTCTATTGTATGGCTGATGGTTGATGTACGCTTGTTGTAAATGAGACGCCGTGCATATACAAAGGAGACTCTGTCCGTGGGCAGAGAGAATTTATGTATGTGGCGGTTTGGCACGCACCGGGGATGAGCTTTAAGTTACCTTGTTAAGAGGAAAAAAAAATAATACATGCAATTTTCCGCTTGATAGACCCAAAAACCCCCGGGGGCGTGACAGATTAAATGGTATCAGAGAAAACAACCATAACCATAGTAGACGTGGTCCACATCCACAGTGTAGGGTGCCACAAGCAAATTAGACATGAGATAACCAAGGTATAGGTGCGTAGTACGTGAGAGTACGGGGAAAAGGGAATGTAATGTAGGTGTAATTGTAAGACAGGGTGTTAGGGTTATAACCTTAGGGTTAACATGGTTTCTTTGTCTATAGCGGACGATGGCCCGGACTAGATCGTCCACCGAGAATGCGGACGCAGACAGAGTGACCCCGGCCACCGCAGAGAACCAGCTCCTCCGGCGACAACTGCGGGAAATGTTCGGGCAATTAGCGACGCTGACGGAGCAGGTTCGTCACCTGACGCAGCGACAGGCAACCGCGCCAGCCGAGCGCGATCCGACCCCTCCGCCCGAAGCCACCGCACCCACTACAAGACCGCAAGGGACGGGTGGTACGACGACGGAACAGCCCCCATCCCCAAGGGATGTACCTACTCCGACGACCACGGGGCCCGTGATGGGAGCGACAGCAGGGGAGGCAGGAAAGACCCCTACTCTCGGGGGGTCCGCCGCTGTAGGAGGGATCACGGAGCAACGAACGACGCGAGAAAGGGTCAGGACGAATTTGACTAGGTTCAAGAAGCATGACCTTCCCACTTTTGAGGGAGAGACCACCGATCCATGGGTCGTCGAGAAATGGGTAGATACCATGGAAAAACTCTTCGAGGACCTACTGATGGAGGAACACGAGCGGGTTCCACTAGCCGTCCACTTCCTCGAAGGGAATGCACGCATCTGGTGGAAGACGGTACGCCCGGATCCGTCTACAAACGACCCGCTACCGACATGGACGGCCTTTAGAGAGGAACTTTTTGACGCTTTCTTTTCCGATAGCGTCAAGCGGCAATTGGAAGACGACCTGAAGAACATTAGACAAGGGAACCGCTCGGTCATGGAATATCAAAGGGAGTTCGTAAGATTGGTTAACTGCGTCCCGTTTGTTATACGAGATGAACCCCACAAGGCCCGTCTTTTTGTGGACGGGTTACGGAGCGACATCTTTGAGATGGTTCAGGCAGCGGACTTGCGCACGTTCAGGGAAGTGGTGGACAGGGACACCATAGTGGAGCGGGGGTTCGCTATCACCCGAGCTCGACGTGAGGGATCAGAAAATAACCGGGAGAGGAAGCGGACACAGACTTACCCGGGAGGGGGTCCGTCTGGTGGGAGCCGACCCCCAAAGTACCCCAAGACGCAACAAGGAAGCAAGAGTGCGCCTATCGGAAAGCCGCGACCAGCGAACAAGCCATGTGTTATTTGCGGAGCATCGCATCCAGTGACGGAATGCCCTAAGAGACAGGATCACTGTTACCGCTGCGGCAAACCAGGGCATTTCTGATTCAACTGTCCTCTGAACACTGGAGCGGCATCTTCCGCAGCTTCCACCCCAACGGCGCAGCCACCAGGACGGGGTATAGCATCAACGGGAATGCCCCCACACCCTCCGGCGCTAAGAGCAGAAGGAGAATCGCGACCACAACCAGGAGGGAGGCTCTACTCCATGGGCCAGCATGGAGCGACACTGCAAGAGGAGGTGGTCGCAGGTATCACCTCCGTTTCTAATTTTCAAGCTCGAACCCTGTTTGACACCGGGGCGACTCGCTCCTTTATTTCCCGCACTTTTGCACAAACACATCTGCTAGAAAGTAGTCCCCTTGATGTCTTACTGACCGTCCAGACCCCTGGGGGGCCAATCGCGGCGACTGGCCTAGTACCCTCGTGTTCAATAAGACTGGGAAGGTTGTCGTGCCCCTGGGAACTGGTGGTCATACCGCTAAAAGAATACGACGTGGTTTTGGGCATGGACTGGCTTACCGAGTATCAGGCGGTCATCGATTGCGAGAAGCGCCAGGTGCAACTACGGAAGCCGGGATTCCCAGAAAACGTGTACTTGACATGTAAAAGCACTTCCTTCTTGGCTATCATCTCCGCGTCGCGAGATAGGAAGTTGATGGAGGGCGGGGGCGTGGCCTATCTAGCCTCGGTAGATTTAGCCACCCGACCCGTTCCCTCGCTTTCCGAAATTCCCGTGGTAAGGGAATTTCCGGACGTGTTTCCGGCAGAGCTCACCGGAGCGCCGCTGGAACGGGAAGTCGACTTCCCTATTGAACTACTCCCCGGCACCAAACCCATCACCAAGGCACCGTACAGGATGGCCTTCTTGGAGTTGAAGGAACTCAAGGCACAGTTGGAGGACCTTTTGGATAAGGGCTTCATCAGACCTAGCGCGTCACCCTGGGGCGCGCCCGTCCTGTTTGTGAGGAAGAAGGACGGAAGTCTCCGGTTGTGCATCGACTACCGGGAGATAAATAAGGTCACCGTCAAGAACAAGTACCCCCTACCAAGGATCGACGACCTCTTCGACCAACTACAGGGGGCGACGGTGTTTTCGAAGATTGACCTGCAGTCGGGCCATCATCAGGTCCAGGTCAAGGGGGAGGACATCCCCAAAACGGCTTTTCGAACTCACTATGGCCATTACGAATTTACAGTAATGCCGTTCGGGCTCACAAATGCCCCGGCAGTGTTCATGGACATGATGAACAGGGTATTCAAACCCTTCCTGGACTTATTCGTGGTGGTCTTCATCGACGATATCCTCATCTACTCCCGTACAGACGAGGAACATGAAGGACATCTGCGCACAGTCCTCCAGACCCTACGGGAACAGAAACTCTACGCCAAACTCAAAAAGTGTGAGTTTTGGCTCCGTTAGGTCGGCTTCTTGGGGCACGTAATCTCGGCGGCTGGGGTCGCAGTCGATCCGAAGAAGATAGATTTGGAGACGGACTGGTCCCAACCGACGACGGTGACGGAGATTCGAAGCTTTCTAGGATTAGCCGGGTATTACCGGCGCTTCGTGGAGGGTTTCTCAAAGATAGCCACCCCCTTAAACCGCTTGACTAAAAAGGGGGAAAAGTTCATCTGGACGGACAAATGTCAGAGGAGCTTCGAGGAGCTCAAGGATAGATTGACGCGAGCCCGATTCTCGCCCTGCCAGAACCAGGGGAGGATTATGAAGTGTACTGCGATGCGTCGCGAAACGGACTGGGTGGAGTACTCATGCAACGGGGAAAGGTTATAGCCTATGCGTCAAGGCAGCTCAAGGAATACGAGCGAAACTACCCCGTGCACGATTTGGAACTAGCAGCGGTTGTGTTCGTCCTCAAGCTTTGGAGACACTACCTGTATGGGGCACACTGCAATGTGTACTCAGATCTTAAAAGTCTTAAGTACCTTTTCACCCAAAAGAAGTTAAATTTGCGACAAAGACGGTGGCTCGAGCAACTGAAGGATTACGATTTAACGATCCACTACCACCCGGGAGAGGCAAACGTGGTGGCCGACGCCCTGAGCCGTAAGGGGCAGGCCGAAAAGGCAGGGGTAAGTGCCATCACCCAGCAAGATAGTCTGATTGCGGAGTTTTCACGATTAAGACGAGAAGTAGTACCGGCGGGTACAGTCGAACAACTTCTGACACTGGTGGTCAGACCTACCTTGCTTGACAGAATTCTCGAGGGGCAGTCGACTGATGACCGACTCCAGCTGGTGCGAAATAGAGTAACTGCCGACCAAGAAGGTGATTTCACAGTAAACTCCGACGGCACGATACGATTTCGGGGACGAATCTGCGTGCCGGATCTACCGGAACTCAAGGAGGAAATCCTGCGGGAGGCGCATACTGCTCCATATGCAGCGCATCCCGGGGGAACGAAGATGTACAAGGATGTCAAACAGACCTTCTGGTGGCCCATAATGAAGGGAGACGTGACTCGGTTTGTGGCACACTGCCTGGTGTGCCAACGGGTGAAGGCCGAGCACCAGCGTCCGGCAGGAAAATTGCAACCCTTACCGGTGCCCGAGTGGAAATGGGACATGATTACCATGGATTTTGTGACCGGGTTCCCGAGATCGTCGCAGGGACACTATGCAATATGGGTAATCGTGGACCGTCTGACGAAATCGGCCCACTTTCTGCCCATACACACGACGTGGGCGCGGGAACGACTGGCACAAACCTACATCAACGAGATAGTAAGGCTGCATGGGGTGCCGACATCCATCACGTCAGACAGGGACACGCGATTTGTGTCAAACTTTTGGCAGAGCCTGCAGCGAGTAATGGGAACCAAGTTGCACTTCAGTACGGCTTTTCACCCGCAGACCGACGGACAATCAGAGTGGGTGATACAAATTGTGGAGGACATGCTTCGGGCATGCGTTTTAGACCTGGGCGAAGGGTGGGCACGGTGTTTGCCCCTAGTGGAATTTGCCTACAATAACAGTTACCAGGCCAGCATTCAGATGGCACCATATGAGGCCCTGTACGGGCGCCGCTGTCGGTCTCCAATATGCTGGGACGACTTGGGTGAGCGTAAGTTTCTGGGCCCAGATTTGGTGGAGGAGACCGAAGCAAAGGTGCGATTGATTAGACAAAGGCTACTGACAGCCCAGAGCAGACAGAAAAGCTACGCGGACAACAGACGCCGAGACTTAGAGTTCATGGTAGGTGAGCACGCGTTACTCCGAGTTTCGCCCTCCAAGGGGAACCGACGCTTCGGCATAAAGGGAAATTTAAGCCCGAGGTACGTAGGACCGTTCGAGATCCAAGAACGCGTAGGACCGGTGGCGTACCGATTAGCCCTGCCGCCGAATCTCGAACGAGTCCATAACGTGTTCCATGTCTCAATGCTCCGGAAGTACCTAGCTGATCCCTCACATGCCTTGGATGCCTCCACCATCGAGTAGCGAGAGGATTTAAGCGTCGAGGAGACACTGGTGCGGATTTTGGCAAGAGAGGACAAGAAGTTGCGCAAACGAACGATCCCCTATGTAAAGTTCCAGTGGAGCAACCATGAAGAGCGCGAGGCGACTTGGGAACTGGAATCGAAGATGAGAGAATGTTTTCCCGAATTGATTAGTGGGGTTTGTACTTAAGTTTCGGGATGAAACTTTTTATAAAGTGTGAGTGGTGTAGTGATCCGGCCTTTCGGGGTATTTTTGACATACATATAGCCTTTAAGTGAAATAAAATTATTCAATTCTTAAAAGTTGGCCATTGTGAGGTGCTGGTATTTTTCTACGATAGAGCGCGGAAAAAGAAAGTCGACGGTGCGATCGGATCTGAAATCCGATATCGGGATCTCCCGGAACGGAATTCCTAGTGATACGGTGATTAAGTCATGTATCGGAATCCGTGCAAAATATCTTGCACCCGTTAGAGATAAGGTGGGTTATCTCGTAGGGGATAATTAATTAGTTAATTAATTATCCATGAGGGAAAATAGAATTCTCTTACGTACTAATTAAAAAGGATATTAATTAAAGATTTAATACGAGCTATATAAGGGATCCCATTATCGGAAAGAAAGGAAAAGAAAGAAATAAAAACCCTAAACGGTGAGAAGAGAAAAAGAAAAGAAAAGACGGAACCCTAGCCGGAAGAAAGGGAAAGGAGAAAGAGAAGGAGCCCGATCTTCCCGGACACCGAACCGAAGGCAAGAACGCGACCGGACGACCTTCCCGTCGATCTTCGGTTAGTAAAATAATTGTTATAATTTATTTGGGATTTTTCCGTCGTCTCTTTTGTTTGAGTTCTTGGTTTCTCCGTCGTATCCGTCACCGTCGCCGTCGTCGTCATCATGCTAGGGCACGGAACGGATGGCGGAGGCGCGCGGTGCCGCTAGGGCATCGCGCGGAGGAGAGTCATGGACGGCACCCATGCGGACCCGCAACCGCGCGGGCACCGCGTGGGCGCCGCGCGGCTACCGCGCGGACCCGCAACCGCGCGGGCGCCGCGCGGCTGCCACGCGGACCCGCAACCGCGTGGGCGACACCCGCGCGGACCGGCAACCGTGCGGGCACCGCGCGGGCGCCGCGCGGCTGCCTCGCGGGCGGCACCCGCGCGGACCCGCAACCGTGCGGGCACCGCGCGGGCGCCGCGCGGCTTCCGCGCGGCTTCCGCGCGGGCGCCGCGTGGCTTCCGCGCGGGCGGCACCCGCGCGGACCCGCAACCGTGCGGGCACCGCGCGGGCGCCGTGCGGCTGCCGCGCGGACCCGCAACCGCGCGGGCGCCGTGCGGGGCCGCACCCGCGCGGGCACCGCGCGGGCGCCGTGCGGGGCCGCACCCGCGCGGGCACCGCGCGGCCGCCGCACGGGCAACACCCGCGCGGGCACCGCGCGGCCGCCGCACGGGCAACACCCGCGCGAGGCACTGCGCCACGTGGGCGTCGCTGCGGAGACGCGCCGCGCGGTTCCGAACCGCGAGGGGTTCCGGCGGACGACGACGGCGGCGCGGGATTTCTGTTTCGTCAACCCGGACGGTGTTGGACTTTTCTGTCGAAAAGAGTAAATTGGGTCTTTTGTTTTCGGATGTTAGTACACGTTTTTGACTATAGTTATCCTTGCGGACTTTCTTTAGGTCCAAGCGCGCAGCGGGGGTGCGCGAAGGATTCAGGTGTTCTGATTTCTCTTCAAATAGGTGGGTACGGTTGCGATAAGTGCAACAAGTGCAGTAAGTGCATCTATCGTCATTAAAGTGCTCTTAATTTATCTAACAAAGTAGATGGACAGTTTAACCTTTCGCATAATTGTGTTTTATCTAACAATTGAAGCGGCTACGGTCGCGGTGCTCACTACACGCCGATCTCGGCGAATCCGTTTCGGATGCTGCACGTACACAGGCGGATTGGCCTCCGCATGGGTGTACTTTTCCGAAGAAGTGGTCTCTTTTGACCCGTGTACCTCACAAAGGGGTGGGTGCCGTGAGGACCTCTTCGCGCCCGCTGAAAATAGCACACCAGCACTGTGAAGAGGTTAAATGCATCAAAGAGGTGTTTGCGCACGAGGGGAGACTTTAGTCTCCCCGACAGGGACTCTGGGGTTGGTGCCCAACTTAATTGATAAATCTGGGGTTGGGGCCCAGCTTAATTATGTGTAGGGTTTTAGCGAAAGGTTCCGGTGTTTTCGGTTTGCTCCTTATTCCTTATTGTTGTTAGACATCTACTTTGTTTGTCCCTGACATTACCCACTCCGTGACAGGTGTTACGAGGTGCGTTAGCTGGGAGGGCGGTGAAACTGCGTCGCGAGGACCGTAGTCAGACACTTGGGTTTATTATCTCATTTCCCTTATGCTTCTTCTAGTTAATTTGCTTGTGGATCGTATTAGTCGTGGACATGTATTAGTTAGCGCTGTGGATGAGGTGTACTTTTTTACTTTGATGCTTTTAGTGACGTTTTCATACGCGGCATGTTTTCAAGATAAACCAAATGATTTCGAAAACGTTTTCTCAAAACGAAGTGCCGTGTGGGCACGGGTTTTGCAACCGCTGGTTTTATCCTTTCCAAACGGTGACGCCGCTTTTATAACATTAGTTAAGTACTGTACCCTGTTTGACGATGTATGTCTATTGTATGGCTGATGGTTGATGTACGCTTGTTGTAAATGAGACGCCGTGCATATACAAAGGAGACTCTGTCCGTGGGCAGAGAGAATTTGTGTATGTGGCGGTCTGGCACGCACCGGGGATGAGGTTTAAGTTACCTTGTTAAGAAGAAAAAAAAAATAATACATGCAATTTTCCGCTTGATAGACTCGAAAACCCCCGGGGGCGTGACATCATTATTCTCACATAAGTAGGTTATGAATCAACATCTATGCCCAACATCACACATTGTAGGTTAAGGATCAACAAAACCAACTACTCTCATATAAGCCGTTCTCAAATAAATGAACCAAGTCCTTCTCACATAAACAACCAAGCACTTCTCACATAACCCCATCAAGTCCTCACATAAATCAACCAACCATTCACATATATATATCACCATCATTCTCACATAATAATGTTAATCATTCATCACAAGGTATAGGTTGAGGAGTGATTTCCCAATTACCCTCACATAGCATAGATTTAAGGATGATCACCGATAATCAACTTCATATGAAATATTGTAATATCAACCAACCGATCATTTATTCATGCATAAGTTAATGATCAATTAACCTAACATAAATATGGAGATTTAAGCATGATTCACCACGGAAAAGAGAACAACAATCAACTATGCCATAAGGGAAATCAATAGCCCGAGTGGGTAAATCATTGTTTTCGACATAACACAACCACCCACCTGAGACTTGACAATCCGCTACCCGCTGTAGCTCAGATTTGGCGTGAGTAATCCTTATCCTCTCAGGAGTCCGATGCCGCGAAAATCATCCAAATCCGCTTCACGGATTGGACGCAATCACTGAAACAATGCACACTGCGCACTCAAATTCCAGAATTTCAGCAAGTGCAACAAGATTAAATAAAAGGCATCGCGCGGAGGAGAGTCACGGACGGCACCCATGCGGACCCGCAACCGCGCGGGCACCGCATGGGCGCCGCGCGGCTACCGCACGGACGGCACCCATGCGGACCCGCAACCGCGCGGGCACCGCATGGGCGCCGCGCGGCTGCCGCGCGGACCCGCAACCCCGCGGGCGCTGCGCGGCTGCCGTGCGGACCCGCAACCGCGCGGGCGCCGCGCCGCTGCCGCACGGTTGCCGCGCAGACCCGCAACCGTGCGGGCACCGCGCGGGCGCCGTGCGGCTGCCGCGCGGGCGGCACCCGCGCGGACCCGCAACCGCACGGGCGCCGTGCGGGGCCACACCCGCGCGGGCACCGCGCGGCCGCCGCACGGGCAACACCCGCGCGGGCACCGCGCCGCGTGGGCGTCGCAGCGGAGACGCGCCGCGCGGTTCCGAACCGCGCGGGGTCCTGGCGGACGACGAGGCGGCGCGGGATTTCCGTTTCGTCAATCCGGGCGGTGTTAAACTTTTCCGTCAAAAAGAGTAAATTGGGTCTTTTGTTTTCGGATGTTAGTACACGTTTTTGACTATAGTTATCCTTGCGGACTTTTCTTTAGGTCCAAGTGCGCAGCGGGGGTGCGCGAAGGATTCAGGTGTTCCGATTTCTCTTCAAATAGGTGGGTACGGTTGCGATAAGTGCAACAAGTGCAGTAAGTGCATATATCGTCATTAAAGTGCTCTTAATTTATCTAACAAAGTAGATGGACAGTTTAACCTTTCGCATAATTGTGTTTTATCTAACAATTGAAGCGGCTACGGTCGCGGTGCTCACTACACGCCGATCTCGGCAAATCCGTTTCGGATGCTGCACGTACACAGGCGGATTGGCCTCCGCACGGGTGTACTTTTCCGGAGAAGTGGTCTCTTTTGACCCGTGTACCTCACAAAGGGGTGGGTGCCGTGAGGACCTCTTCGCGCCCGCTGAAAATAGCACACCAGCACCGTGAAGAGGTTAAATGCATCAAAGAGGTGTTTGCGCACGAGGGGAGACTTTAGTCTCCCCGACAGGGACTCTGGGGTTGGTGCCCAACTTAATTGATAAATCTGGGGTTGGGGCCCAGCTTAATTATGTGCAGGGTTTTAGCGAAAGGTTCCGGTGTTTTCGGTTTGCTCCTTATTCCTTATTGTTATTAGACATCTACTTTGTTTGTCACTGACATTACCCACTCCGTGACAGGTGTTACGAGGTGCGTTAGCCGGGAGGGCGGTGAGACTGCGACGCGAGGACCGTAGTCAGATACTTGGGTTTATTATCTCATTTCCCTTATGCCTTATTTAATTAATTTGCTTGTGGATCGTATTAGTCGTGGACATGTATTACTTAGTGCTGTGGATGAGGTGTACATTTATACTTTGATGCTTTTAGTGATGTTTTCATATGCGGCATGTTTTCAAGATAAACCAAATGATTTCGAAAATGTTTTCTCAAAACGAAGTGTCGTGTGGGCACGGGTTTTGCAACCGCTGGTTTTATCCTTTCCAAACGGTGACGCCGCTTTTATAACATTAGTTAAGTTACTGTACTCTGTTTGACGATGTATGTCTATTGTATGGTTGATGGTTGATGTATGTTGTTGTAAATGAGACGCCGTGCATATACAAAGGAGACTCTGTCCGTGGGCAGAGAGAATTTGTGTATGTGGCGGTCTGGCACGCACCGGGGATGAGGTTTAAGTTACCTTGTTGAGAAGAAAAAAATATACACTCTATTTTCCGCTTTGATAGACTCAAAAACCTCCGGGGGCGTGAAAGATTAAATGGTATCAGAGAAAAACAACCATAACCATAGTAGACGTGATCCACATCCACAGTGTAAGGTGCCACAAGCAAATTAGACATGAGATAACCAAGGTATAGGTGCGTAGTACGTGAGAGTACGGGGAAAAGGGGACGTAATGTAGGTGTAATCGTAAGACAGGGTGTTAGGGTTATAACCTTAGGGTTAACGTGGTTTCTTTGTATCACAGCAGACAACGGCCAGGATCCGGCCACCGAGTGCTAACCATTCTCAATGGACAGGATGGATCCCGTAGCCGCAGCCAACAGCTTACTCCGCAACCAGCTACGCGGCATAGCAGGGCAAATGCTAACTCTCACTGAGCGCCTAGACCTACTGACTCAGGATTTCGAGGGTGTCGACCGCATCCAGCGAGACGCCAGGGACGGCGCCTATCGGGGAATGCCACCGGCTAGGTTCCCCACTTTTAACGAAGCGGTTATGTTGGCCCGGCGGGCAGAGCAAGAACTGGCCGAGACACGCGCTCGGCAGAGTTATCCCTATCCCAGTCCGGCGGAGGACCCTTTCCAGCAGGGCCCTGCACTCAAACGCCCGAGGACAGAGGGGAACTTTGGAAAGGCAAAGAGAGGAGAATCCAAATCGCAGAGGAAGCCGTGTCCCATATGCAGTGGGGCGCATCAGGTGACTGATTGTCCATGGAGTCACGGCCACTGCTACCGATGTGGCAAACCATGACACGCACGCTACGAGTGCCCGCGGAAACCGGGCACCACCAGGCCTCCGGCACCGCGACCGAAGGGGACAGAGAAGACTGCTACACTCGTTCCGCAAGGGGGCCCCGCCCCAGAGGGCTTAGAAGGAGGACGTCCGGAGAAAGAACGGAAGGACGAACCGACACCAGCAAGGGATGCGAAACCACCTCGGGGACCGTGCGTAATCTGCGAGGGTGCTCACCCGGTGGCAGAATGTACGTGGAGGTACCATTACTGCAATCAGTGCGGCTTACCGGACCACTCCCGTGCCTTCTGCCCTCGGAGGCCCATCCCCGCCGCCGCGCCACCACAGCAGGAAGGACCAGAGAGTGCTGCGGCCCCCGTCCAGCCAAAGGATTCGCCTGACGACCAGCAATCCGCAGACTCCTCAGACGTCAAGTCCCTTCCTCAGCACGCCGTACGACGCTGGCCCAAGGGCTGTGGACGGATTCCCCGGGATACTACAGTAGAGAACGCGACGTCCCAGACCTAGTAACGGCAGGTAATTTGTGGTTTCTCTTTTTCCTCTTAGATTAGGAACACCGGTTACACCTTAGCCTGCTACCCCTGTTAGACTCTCTTTCTCTCTCCCTCTCTCTAAAAATCCTTAAGTATTAGGCGAAGCCTTCCCCTGCTGATGTACGCGGGCGGGCTTCGAAGCATAGGAGAACCTTGTGTACTCGGGGCCCGTTAAGGGCCATGCAAGGAATAAATAGGCTCCACCCTATGCCTTGCAGCCGAGAACCCAATGGGCCGATAGGTAGTTCAGGGCCGCTCCCCAGATAAGGATCAGCGGTCCCGTAGTAAGGGAATTTCCGGATGTATTTCTGGCAGAGCTCCCCGGAATGCCACCGGAACGAGAGGTCGACTTCCCTATTAAACTACTTCCCAGCACCAAACCCATCACCAAGGCACCGTACAGGATGGCCTTCGCGGAGTTGAAGGAACTCAAGGCACAGTTGGAGGACCTTTTGGATAAGGGCTTCATCAGACCTAGCGCGTCACCCTGGGGCGCGCCCGTCCTGTTTGTGAGGAAGAAGGACGGAAGTCTCCGGTTGTTCATCGACTACCGGGAGATAAATAAGGTCACTGTTAAGAACAAGTACCCCCTGCCAAGGATCGACGACCTCTTCGACCAACTACAGGGGGCGACGGTGTTTTCAAAGATTGACCTACAGTCGGGCTATCATCAGGTCCAGGTCAAGGGGGAGGACATCCCCAAAACGGCTTTTCGAACTCGCTATGGCCATTACGAATTTACAGTAATGCCGTTCGGGCTCACAAATGCCCCGGCGGTGTTCATGGACATGATGAGCAGGGTATTCAAACCCTTCCTGGACTTATTCGTGGTGGTCTTCATCGATGATATCCTCATCTACTCCCGTACAGACGAGGAACTTGAAGAACATCTGCGCACAGTCGTCCAGACCCTACGGGAACAGAAACTCTACGCCAAACTCAAAAAGTGTGAGTTTTGGCTCCGTGAGGTCGGCTTCTTGGGGCACGTAATCTCGGCGGCTGGGGGTCGCAGTCGATCCGAAGAAGATAGATTCTGTGACGGACTGGTCCCAACCGACGACGGTAACGGAGATTCGAAGCTTTCTAGGATTAGCCGGGTACTACCGGCGCTTCGTGGAGGGTTTCTCCAAGATAGACACCCCCTTAAACTGCTTGACTAAAAAGGGAGAAAAGTTCATCTGGACGGACAAATGTCAGAGGAGCTTCGAGGAGCTCAAGGATAGATTGACGCGAGCCCCGATTCTCGCCCTGCCAGAACCAGGGGAGGATTATGAAGTGTATTGCGATGCATCGCGAAATGGACTGGGTGGAGTACTCATGCAACGGGGAAAGGTTATAGCCTATGCGTCAAGGCAGCTCAAGGAATACGAGCGAAACTACCCCGTGCACGATTTGGAACTCGCAGCGGTTGTGTTCGTCCTCAGCTTTGGAGACACTACCTGTATGGGGCACACTGCAATGTGTACTCAGATCATAAAAGTCTTAAGTACCTTTTCACCCAAAAGGAGTTAAATTTGCGACAAAGACGGTGGCTCGAGCTACTGAAGGATTACGATTTAACGATCCACTACCACCCGGGAAAGGCAAACGTGGTGGCCGACACCCTGAGCCGTAAGGGGCAGGCCGAAAAGGCAGGGGTAAGTGCCATCACCCAGCAAGATAGTCTGATTACGGAGTTTTCGCGATTAAGACTAGAAGTAGTACCCGGCGGGTACAGTCGAACAACTTCTGACACTGGTGGTCAGACCTACCTTGCTTGACAGAATTCTCGAGGGCAGTCGATTGATGACCAACACCAGCTGGTGCGAAATAGAGTAACTGCCGACCAAGAAGGTGATTCACAGTAAACTCTGACGGCACGATACGATTTCGGGGACGAATCTGCGTGCCGGACCTACCGGAACTCAAAGAGGAAATCCTACGGGAGGCGCATACTGCTCCATATGCAGCGCATCCCGGGGGAACGAAGATGTACAAGGATGTCAAGCAGACCTTCTGGTGGCCCAAAATGAGGGGAGGACGTGACTCGGTTTGTGCGCACTGCCTGGTGTGCCAACGAGTGAAGGCCGAGCACCAGCGTCCGGCAAGAAAATTGCAACCCTTTACCGGTGCCCGAGTGGAAATGGGACATGATTACCATGGATTTGTGACCGGGTTCCCGAGATCGTCACAGAGACACGATGCAAATATGGGTAATTGTGGCCGTCTGACGAAATCGGCCCACTCTTCTGCCCATACACACGACGTGGACACGGGAACGACTGGCACAAACCTACATCAACGAGATAGTAAGGTTGCAATGGGGGTGCCGACATCCATCACGTCAGACAGGGACACGCGGTTCGTGTCAAACTTTTGGCAGAGCCTGCAGCGAGCAATGGGAACCAAGTTGCACTTCAGTACGGCTTTTCACCCGCAGACCGCCGGACAATCAGAGCGGGTGATACAAATTGTGGAGGACATGCTTCGGGCAGGCGTTTTTGGACCTGGGCGAAGGGTTGGGCATGGTGTTTGCCCCTAGTGGAATTTGCCTACAATAACAGTTACCAGGCCAGCATTCAGAATGGCACCATACGAGGCCCTGTACGGGCGCCGCTGTCGGTCTCCAATATACTGGGACGACTTGGGTGAGCGTAAGTTTCTGGGCCCAAGATTTGGTGGAGGGAGACCGACAAGCAAAGGTGCGATTGATTAGACAAAGGCTACTGACCGCCCAGAGCAGACAGAAAAGCTACGCGGACAACAGACGCCGAGACTTAGAGTTCATGGTGGGTGAGCATGCGTTACTCCGAGTTTCGCCCTCCAAGGGGAAACGACGCTTCGGCATAAGGGAAAGTTAAGCCCGAGGTACGTAGGACCGTTCGAGATCCTAGAACGCGTAGGACGGTGGCGTACCGATTTGCCCTGCCGCCGAATCTCGAACGAGTCCATAACGTGTTCCATGTCTCAATGCTCCGGAAGTACCTAGCTGATCCCTCTCATGCCTTGGATGCCTCCACCATCGAGTTGCGAGAGATTTAAGCGTCGAGGAGACACCGGTGCGGATTTTGGCAAGAGAGGACAAGAAGTGCGCAATCGAACTATCCCCTATGTGAAGGTCCAGTGGAGCAACCACGAAGAGCGCGAGGCGACGTGGAACTGGAATCGAAAAAAGAGAATGTTTTCCCAAATTGATTAGTGGGGTTTGTACTTAAGTTTCGGGACGAAACTTTTTATAAAGTGTGAGTGGTGTAGTGATCCGGCCTTTCGGGGTATTTTGACTTACATGTAGTCATTAAGCTTTAAGTGAAATAAAATTATTCAATTCTAAAGTTGGCCATGTGTGAGGTGCTGTTTTTTCTGCGATAGAGCGCGGAAAAAAGAAAGCCGACGGTGCGATCGGATCTGAAATCCGATATCGGATCTCCCGGAACGAATTCCTAGTGATACGGTGATTAAGTCATGCATCGGAATCCGTGCAAAATATCTTGCAACCGTTAGAGATAAGGTGGGTTATCTCGTAGGGGATAATTAATTAGTTAATTATATTATCCAGAGGGAAAATAGAATTCTCTTACGTACTAATTAAAAGGAAATTAATTAAAGATTTAATACGAGCTAATAAGGATCCCGATTATCGGAAAGAAAAGAAAAAGAAAGAAAAAAACCCTAATCGGTGAGAAGAGAAAAAGAAAAAGAAAAGACGGAACCCTAGACGGAGAAGGAAAGGAGAAAGAGAAGGAGCCCGATCTTCCCGGACACGAACCAGCAAGGAACGCGACCGGACAACCTTCCGTCGTCTCGGTTAGTAAAATAATTGTTAGAATTTATTTGGGATTTTTCGTGTCTATTTGTTGAATTCGGTTTCTCCGTGTATCCGTCACCGTCGCGTCGTCGTCATGCGTAGGGCCGGAACGGACGGCGGAGGCGAG
>JAQNDB010000293.1:0-54669 GCA_029204045.2 Tillandsia leiboldiana
CCCCAAGACGGCATTCAGGACGCGGTACGGGCATTATGAGTTCACCGTCATAGCCTTTTGGATTGACAAATGCCCCTGCTGCTTTTATGGATTTAATGAACAGGATCTTTCGACCATACCTGGATCGGTTCGTCGTTGTATTTATTGATGACATCCTAGTTTACTCCCGGAGCGATGTGGAGCACGAGGAGCACTTGAGGATAGTGCTACAACTTCTGAGAGAGAGGAAGTTGTATGCCAAGTTATCTAAGTGTGATTTCTGGCTTCGGGAGGTTGTCTTTTTGGGCCACGTGATTTCAGCCGCTGGAGTGGCAGTAGACCCGGCGAAGATCGAGGCAGTCCGGGATTGGCCCCGACCGACGACGGTATCAGAGGTCCGCAGTTTTATGGGCTTAGCTGGATATTACCATCGGTTTGTGGAAGGTTTTGCGAAACTTTCCACACCCCTCACTCGTTTGACGCGAAAAGGGATTAAGTTTATCTGGAGTGAGGATTGCTAGAGGAGCTTCGAGGAATTAAAGAACAGATTGATGTCGGCTCCTATCCTTTCCCTACCTGTTATGGGGAAGGGATATGTGATTTACAGTGATGCATCGCACAGTGGACTTGGTTGCGTGCTGATGCAGGAGGGAAAGGTAATTGCTTATGCCTCTCGGCAACTGAAGGATTATGAAAAGAATTACCCTACCCATGATTTGAAGCTAGCTGCAGTGATTTTTGCACTAAAGTTGTGGCGCCACTACCTTTATGGGGAGCACTGCAAGATTTACACCGACCACAAGAGCTTGAAATACCTGTTCACACAGATGGAGCTCAACTTGAGGCAGCGCAGATGGTTGGAATTGTTGAAAGACTATGATGTAGACATATTATACCATCCTGGCAAGGCCAACGTGGTTGCTGATGCCCTGAGCAGGAGAGCAGTACAGAGTCTGTCTTCGTTGATCACCGATCAGGCGCCATTACTTGAGCAGATGAGGCGGTTAGAGCTCGAGGTTGTGTCCCCTGGGGTCTCTGCTAGACTTATGTCTCTAGTCGTGCAGCCCACTCTGTTGGACAGGATTCGGGAGAGACAGAGTGAGGACCCCCACCTGATGAGGATTCGAGAGCAGATGCAGACTGGTTTGACAGGGGACTTTTCGGTTGATGCTTCGGGAGTACTGCGATACAGGGACCGAGCATGTGTGCCTATGGATGCGGAGATCCGAGAGCAGATCTTGAGGGAGGCCCACTATACACCTTATACCATCCATCCTGGTGGGACTAAGATGTATAGGGACCTTAAGGCACAGTTTTGGTGGAACGGGATGAAAAGAGACATTGGGAGATTTGTAGCGCACTGTCTAACTTGTCAGCAAGTAAAGGCTGAACATCGTGTACCTGCTGGCAAGTTGCAGAGTCTCCCAATCCTGAATGGAAATGGGAGCATGTTACCATGGATTTTGTCACTGGTTTGCCGAGAGCACAGACGGGAGCGGATGCTATCTGGGTAGTCGTGGATAGACTCACCAAATCCGCACACTTTTTACCGGTGCAGGTGACTTGGTCCCTCGATCGGCTGGCACAGCTGTACTTAGACGAGGTAGTGAGGCTGCATGGTGTGCCCGTCTCCATTGTATCTGACCGAGATCCGAGATTTGTTTCGCGCTTCTGGAGGAGCCTACAGGCCACTTTAGGGACACAGCTCAATTTCAGCACAGCATTTCACCCGCAGACAGACGGACAGTCAGAGCGTACTATACAGATTCTTGAGGACATGCTCCGGGCTTGCACGCTGGACTTTAGAGGGGGTTGGGTACGACACTTATCATTGGCAGAGTTTGCGTACAACAATAGCTTTCAAGCGAGCATCCGAATGGCTCCGTTTGAAGCATTGTATGGACGCAAGTGTCGTTCCCCTCTTTATTGGAGCGATGTGGGTGAAAGGCGGACCTTGGGGCCAGAGTTGCTTCGAGAAGCGGAGGCTAAGGTAAAGGTAGTCAGGAAGCACCTTCAGACAGCACAGAGCAGACAAAGGAGCTATGCAGATGTGCGGAGGAGAGACCTGGAGTTCGCGGTTGGGGATCATGTCTTTCTGAAGGTCTCGCCTTCAAAGGGGATCCGAAGATTTGGGATTCGGGGGAAACTGAGCCCTCGCTACATTGGACCTTTCGAGGTATTAGAGCGCATAGGGCCAGTTGCCCACAGGCTTGCACTTCCTCCCAGGCTTTCAGGTGTTCACGACGTTTTTCATGTATCGACTCTGAGGAAGTATGTTCATGACCCGTCTCATATCATCGATTTCACCCCACTGGAGGTCACCGAGGACCTGAGCTATGTTGAGCGGCCGTTGAGGATCTTGGACCGGGAGGTTAGGGAGTTGCGCAGTCGGGCCATCCCTTATGTGAAGATCCTCTGGAGCAGTCATGAGGAGCGCGAGGCTACCTGGGAGTTGGAGTCAGCGATGATGGCTGCTTACCCCCACCTGTTCGAGGCACCTGCTTGAGGTATGACTTTTGTTTCGAGGACGAAACTTTTTCTTGTGGGGGAGGATGTAGTGTTCTGGTTTTCCCATGCAACTTTCCGATGAATCCACTGTGTAGAACACCTAGTGTTGGTGTGTCTGGCCCATGGTGCATCAAAGGGGTGCCACAGATGGACCTTGTGAGACTTGGATAGCTGATTTGGCCTTCGGCGGCATTTGCCGAATTTTAGAAAAGGTTTTGGGCCAATTTGAGGTTGGATTTGGATTCAGTGCAGAAAAACGCTTGAAAACGGCTATTTGCTTGTTAAATTTGGAGTCCGGATGACCAAAAGCGGGCTTCCGGAAGTTTTCGGGGTTATTCGGTGCATGGGGGAGCCTCGTGGACCGGCCTGAGCCACGTGGCGGCCTATTATTGGCCGGCTCACGCAGCTCGGTCCACGGGGTGGCGCGGCGGTGCTTGGACCGCGGGCGGGAGACGCGTGGCGTGCCCTGATAGGCCGGCGCACGCGGCACGGCTCACCGGTTTTGCGGGGTTGCGGTGGACCGGGCGCATGACACGTGGCGGCTTCGGATTCGTTGGCTCATGTGGGCGCGGTCCACGGTGCGCGCGGGGGGGCGCCTCGGGACTGCGAGCGCACAGTGGCGCCAGGCGGGCGGTCGGCCGCACTCGAGTGCGCCACGTGTCGCCTCGCGTTTGGGCGGCCGTACCTACCCCCGCTGACCGCGAGGGGACACGCGGCGCATAGTGGGCCGCGGGGATTTGCTGTCCCCTGTTTGGGGTGATGTGGCCGCACCAGGAACTTCCGGGCGCGTCGGACGGGAGTTGTGCAACCGAGTTTCCGGGCGCAGTGCGCCCGAAATCTGCGCCCGAAAACCCGGCCCAACAGCATTTGGGCTGGGCTATAAAAAGGCCCTTTGTGTTTCCTTTTCAGCTTTTTCTGGCCTTTTCCTGAGAGGGTTCTTCAGAGCGATTTTCCCCCTCACAGTGCACTACCCTTCGGAGGACTTTGGAGATTTTTGGTGGCACGTTTCCCGAGGTTCACTATTTTACGGCGCGGCGCGACGCTTGTTCTCCGGCGACTCGCTTCGCCCCTTCTCGGTGTTTGGACTCCTGCGGCTTACCCCGACTTCGGATTTCACCGATTTTTGCGCCGTTGGACTCACGACAGGTAGGACTTCAACTCCTGTGTTTTGAGGTTCCTCGTTTTCCGTGCTGATCTTGGAGTTTTCTGAGCACCCATTTGACCCATTTTTCGTCGCAGACTTTTGGACAGCACCGCGGTGTTCTTGCCGTATCTTTTCGCTCGGACGTCGGATCGAGGCAATTCAAGAGGCAATTTTTATCTACACTTCGTAAGGAGTCTCCTGGATTTTTCTCAGATTTTTCTGGTTTTTGGACGAGGGTGAGAATCTCCTTTTTCTGTGGTTCTTTGTTACAGAAATTTGGTATAGTTTGGATTGGGATGTTTCTCTTGTCGGATTTTTATCTCAGCGTAGGAAACTCCGATTTGGGCGTGCAGGTACTCGTTTCGATGGGCTCGTCGCGAGGATCGCGACAGTATTTTCCTTCGATTTTTCTGGGCATTTTTCACAGGTAAAAATTGGTGAATTCTGGACTGTGGTATTAAGGGACAGATTCTGGGAATTGTGAATGAATAGCTTATGTACTTTCCTTTGGGGTATTTTGTACAGATTGGTGGGGAGTTTTTGGACTGAGCTTGGGTTTCGCTTTTGGGAACTGGGATTAGCGCTCGAGGTGGGTGATGTTGTAAACCTCCTATTTGTGATTTATCACTAGGCCTATTAGAATGCTCTTGATCAGGCTGTTATTAGAACTGTGAGATGGACTTAGCATGCTTGTATGAAATCTTGGTTCCTTCGTTAATAATCGCATTGTTAGAAAACTACAAGTTAATTAGTGGTGTGTCCATGCTTTAAATATGTAGTATAATTACTTGGAAATTATGCTAAATCCCTATCTTGTTGAATGTTAAATGAAAGGTTGGGGTATGTGGTTAGAGTATTTAAAATGGTTCATTAAGAAAAGGACTTTTGCATGCTTGAATGGTCACCTAGATAGGCCACCTTTTTCTGCTACACTATCATGCTGGAATTGACTTAGGAGAAACCATGTTTCATTCTTTCTTCAGTCACTTAGACATAGGGGATATTATGCTCGGGTTAGAGCAGGGGCTGGGATAGTGTAGTCAGATACTTGGGTGTCGGGGTGAGGGTTTTGGGCTTCCTTTGGGGGATGGTACTTTTCCTTATAGATCAGAGTGCGTGATTCGCAGACTTGAGACCCTGAGACTCCTGTCCCATATCGGCGTTATGCGTAGGCTGGCATACCCGATTTGGCAGACATTGAGAATCCTATCCCATATCGGTGTTATGCGTAGGCTGGCATACCCGATTTAGCAGACCTTGAGACTTCTGTCCCATATCGGCGTTATGCGTAGGCTGGCATACCCGATTCGGCGGACATTGAGACTCCTATCCCATATCGGTGTTATGCGTAGGCTGGCATACCCGATGTGGCAGGCTTCGATATTCTGATGCATACATTTAGCTATCTTTAGCTGGGCAGGTAGAGGCATATTAGTGGTAGCTTTTATCAGGAGTCATACTCATAGTTACCGCATTTATTCTTTTAGCCTCTGGTAGTCCTAGTGGGCAGGTATGAGTTTTGAGTTGAGGTTTACCCACTAGGGGAGGCTACTGTCTTTATAGTAGTTCTGACCCCCACTGTTTTCCCTTTTCTTGTCCCCTTTGTTTTGCAGAGTCATCTGCTGGAGTTGCGGGACCCTCCTCCCAGGATCGAGGTAAGAGGATCGCCGACTAGATAGCTGCTACCCCGAGCTCGAGTTTTGTAGTTTTGTTGTATCCCCTGTACACTCAGACGGTTGTATTTTCTTTTATTTTTGGGTCTGGCTGCGGCCAGCTGGTTGTATTTACTTCGTGAGCTGGGAGAGACATATGTATATTCTTGAGAGTTTATTGTACTTTTATTTCCAGCATTTGTCTGAGATGTACTAGTTTCAGTTTAGCTCTGTTTTATGCTCTAGTATTATTTTTTTATATCTGAGCAGGTTACCAGCGCTTCGTGTACACGGGAAATACCGTGTGCACGGCGGTTCTGTGGACGAGCCCGGGTTCTGGTTTACACCCGGGGCGTGACAGTGTCGCACCCCCGAGCCAGCCTTCCCGAGTATATTCCGCCTAGCCGGACAAACTCTCCTCGAGAGTGCTACTCAACCGAATGTCCCTTTGCCTCCGAAGCACGCATCCAGGACAATACAAGTTCTCCCAACTTAGTCCATTCGAATGGGCCCGAGCGAGCCATCCTTGCGCGTTCCACTCGTCTGCTTAACCGAGCGACCTTTCCCACGCATCTCGCCCGTCCGCCAGCCCATTGCCTTGCCAAGGCGCCCCGCGCCCCTCAATTTCCACTACGGGATCCATAGTCGAGTCGGGCCTGTCCGGTTCCGCCGGCCACCTAGATCCGTCATCGCTCCCGATTCGGTCCAAGGTCCGTGTCACGCCCCGAGTCCAAAAACTAGTGTATAAATTTTTTTTTTTTTAAATCAGAGTTGCAAAAACAACCAGGGCAATGACAGACCGCCACATATATAGAAGAGTCCCAATCCCCAATGGAATTGAGCCTTTTCTATATATGCACGGCTAGCTTGGCAACAATCATCAGAGTACTAACTACGTACAACTACATGCAAAAGTTACAATTAACTTTACAATTATTTACATCTGAATTACAACTCTTTCCTTTAACATCAAATAATACATGAACTTTCGGCTGTCCAGGGTCAACATCTAACACGGAATCTCACCAACACGTCCCGACATCCCAGCACCCGCTCGGCCTGAAACACAGTCACCCGAGGGTGTGAGATACACCGGAGTGTATCCCAGTGGGCACGACGAGCCGAGAAATAGCAGATCGTACCTACTGGTATACAATACTAGAGGATAGTAATAATCAGGGGTTAGAATAATCAGATAGGCAATCATGAAGATTAACAGATATATAATCCCAGTTAGGTTGTGCAGAAATATAATCATGGAACTGTATTTAATTCGAGGATAGCAAAATCATGAGTTATGATAAAAGCAGGCTGAACAGGCAACATATGCAATAGACCATGGGTTAGGGTAAAGCAGATATATAACTGGTGCTATAAAGAAGGCAAAACTCATAATCTGGGTACAAGCATAGGAGATAATTTTAGCAGAATTGAAAACATGTATCAGGATAATCAACACATCAAGGAGTTAGGACAATCAGCAAGATAACAATGAAACTATAATCAGAGGCATCACATAGAATCATATAAAGGTAGATAACTAGAAGCCAGATCAAAGAATCAAAGAATCAACACATGCATCAAATAGATGAAAACGCAAAGACCCAATCACAAGCTACCATTTTGGTCTTCGCAAAGACCTCAGGCGAGGCTGCCCTCTTGGCACCACCTGGTTGACATTCCCCAAACTAGGGTCACGGGTTGCCTCAGCTAACCACTTTACCGGTAAAGTACACCGCTACGGGGGATCAGTCCGCTAGTGTACGTGAAGAACAACGGTGCGGGCGAATCATGTGCAAATGCTCAAACTGGCGGTCCACTGACCGGGTAATCGGCAACAAGCCGGGAAATCCCCACTGGGATGCAATAACCAAATCAACTGAATCTCAACTCATATGCAAGACCAAGGCAAATCTCAACTCAGCATAAGCTCAACCGAAAAACACAACTCAATCATGCAGACCAACCAAATAATACAAAACTTAAACACATATTTTTAAGAAAACTGTTTTGAAAAGTCCACACCCCGAAGAGCATTGCCCTCGTCCTATCAAACAAGAACAGACTCAGGCGACACTACGAAGCTTGGGTTTCCAAACCTCGCAGAGCAATTGCCTTTGTCCTATCAAACAAGAACAGACTCCGGCGACCCTACGAAGCTCGGTAAAAACATCAGTTAAACAAATCTATGTGCTCAGCAGTGTATCATTTGATCGACAGGACAAACAGGCTTACTCATCAACCATGGAAATGTTCCAAGATAAGATATAAATACCAGATGCACTAAGAATAATCATGTAAGGCAGAATAGAACTGATAACAGGCGTAGCTCAACTATCAGATGACCAAATAGGCATGGCAATATGTAGAGCAATAATATAACCACTGGAAACAGCTAATCAGCAGATATGGTAAAGATCACTAAAGAAGATCATAATCAGGCATAAAGCAGGTATGACGTAGCAAATAACTGAATCAAAGGAAGGGCAGGCTCAAGCATTGGTAGATCAATATAATAATCAAGCATAGGAGTGCAACTACGAAATGGCCAATCAGTCAAAGCAACTAACAGTAATATATATTGTAACCAAAGGCAGACAGGCTCAAGATAAACTAGGTTACCAAAAACAGGAGTCCAACCAATACCGTACACCGAGGGCCGAAAAGATCTCGGACCGAAGTTAAACCCACCTGTCAATGCGCAGGCAATTAATCTGTAATTCTCTAAATGCTCAACTCCAGGTGCAAACTGAATCAACCTGGATCAAAAATCACCAATCAGGGATCAATTCAGTCCCGCTAACTCTAACCTAAACCCAGATCAATTTGAAACCCTCTTAGTTATTTTAATTGTCACCCGGATACCGTTAAATCGACGATTTTGCCGATTCTCGAACTGTTATCCGATTTCCGCTCAACGAAAGCCGATGGATTCCCAACGAAAAGCTTAGGAATCATTTAAACATTTTACTAACCAGTACACATTGTCTATTTTGCATTAAAACCGCTAAAGTTTCCAAAAACTACTCTTTAGTGCCTTTTTAGCACTGTTTCGCTCGTTCTTTCAACTGGAAAATCATTTTAACATTCCGTCACTTCCAGCAGGTTACTTATGTCTTGCTGAACACCGTGCTCACCAATTTGCAGCAGCACGGTGCCCGAGGAAAACTTTGGGTCATGAAAACCCTCTCTAACATAGCCCAAAATGAATTTTTGTTTCTCCGAGGCTTCAAACACTGTTTCTAACGCGAGCATCGCGTTCAGTGACCCCAAATTAGCTAGGAATGCACTGTCGCGGCTTCGCTAACAGCCTAGAATAAGGTTTTGCTCCAACATTATTGTTTTATGTTGTTTATACTATATCTTTTAATTTAAACTTCAAACAAGAACATTTTGTATATCAAAGTTGGTCTGGGCACTGCCAGGACCTCAGTGCCCACCCTGGTTGAGGCCCAGGGGTGCTGGTTCAAGCAGAACCAAGGTCAAGCTTACACCCTAATTCACAATGCACCAAACTTTAATCCACTCAGTTTCTGTTTGAACTGAAGTGAGCACAGAGCTCAGGGGATTATTTGGAGCAAGTTTCATATTTACTATTTTATCAAATTCAGTTTCAAAGTTCATTGTGGCATTTTCACAAATACTTGGTGTGCACAATCTATAGCATGTAACATAACCAAAGTTCAAGCTTGGTTCTCTGCAGCAAAAGGACCTGGGGCTTTCCGAGATGGATCAAATTGATCTACAAAGATTCTGGAGCAATTCCCCTCAAGTTGGAGCATGCCAAAACTCCTAGGTTGGCCGGGCTCAAGGAAAAAGATGAGCCAAATGCATGGAAAATCGTGACCAACAAACCAGAGGTTCTGGGCCCAAACCTTTTGCACAAAACCTCCCCAAACCTCAAGGTGATGCTTCCTGAACCCGTGCCCGGCGACAGGGCACGGCGGCGGCGCGGCTGGAGTGAGCTCGGTTTGGAGCTCCTCCACCTCTAATGGTGGAATTTTCCAGAGGCAACATGAAGCTCTCCAACATGGATGGAAGTGTTCTATGGGATCACAGGAAGCTTCCCGACCATCTTACCCCGGCCAAAGATGGCCGGAGCGCCGGCGGCCGCGTTGAAGCTCAAATTAAGGTCATCCATGGCCGCACCTCTTTGGTGCAGCATGGATGCCATGCAAGTGCATGGTTGAAGTCCCCTTGGTCTCAGCAATACTTCTGGGCATGTGGCCGGCGGCAGGGAAGCGCGCCGGCGCCGGAGCACAAGGCTCGGCCAACTTGCAAAATTCCCGAAATTTAGGGTTTGGATCTGCGGCTTATTCTCTTGATCAAACTCCACCAATTTTGGTGGAGATGATCACCATCTCCTACAGTAAAAACCCATGATTTTATTTCCCACTTTGGTTCAGTGGTTGCGGAGTTCTTCAGAGGCGGAGCAAACTTAGGTTTCCGGTCAACTTTCTTTCCCGCCGGCCATGCAACATGCATGGGAAGCTCAGGTCTTGCAGGGAGCATCCTAACCACTTATAAAACCTACTGCTAGGGGTCCCAGGTGCAAACAAACCAAGGTTATTGAGTTCTTACCTTGGCCGGATTCGATGAAGAAGGAAGAAGCCGGTTTTGGTTCTTCTTCCACGCGCGGCCACGGCAGCCTCCCAGGTTGCACCACAGGCACAGGGAAACTCCACAGGAACTCCAAATCCAAGTTTGGTTCAGGTTTGGTTCCGACTTCTCCTATCTCTCTCTCTCTCGAGTTCCCCTCTAATGGAGTTTGGGTCTCTTGCCTCCCAGCACTCGAGCATCCAATGAGGATTACAGAGACAAGTTGATGCCTTGTAATTCCTCCCTGACCCCTCGAGCTCTGGCCCAAGGTAGTCCAAGGGTCACTCAACACTTAATTGCTTTGAATTTTGCAAAAATAACCCTAAACCGAGTTCCCACTTAACCCTAGCTTCCGAAATCCTCTTAGTAGGTGTAATTTGCATCCAACACCTTATCCTATAAGCCCCTTAAATTTAGATACATAAAATACTAACATTTTATTGAAAATACTCCATTTTTGGTGCATTTCACGCATTTCGAGAAAATCCGCTCATCGAAATGCAAATCGAACTTCGCCACGACGTCCGGCTCGTCGAGACATGTCAAGTAGCCTATATGTTTGCTTAGTTTGGCGCTCGTATAAAATCTCGGGCCATCTAATTCGACATATTACAGTCTGACGCACGCACTTCGATGCACCCGGATCGCCAAACGCGAAATCCGTCAGTGCCATTGCGCTCAGAACGTCGAAAATAGCTAGGATCCATTACTCATACCTCTAGGTTAAAACTCTAGATAGTGGTTCGGCCATTAGTGAAAGCGAGGGATTAAAAACCGAGGGTTACTATTCACTTTAAGTCGCGGGCCCGCTTTTTGATTTCTGATTTCTGGAAGATCCGACCGTCGGATCGAAAACATATGAATATGAAACTTCTATGTTTCGACGAGACGATCGCAATGGTGATCTCGGATTTTCCAGATCAGACCCCGATCAAAAGTCGACATTTTAGGGCCACTGCTGCACTACTATCTACAAATTTTTGCTATTTAAATAATTCTGGAAATTATTTAAACCTGAATTCTGGATTTTAAAATCATGGTTACTACAGTCCGCTTCCCGAATACCCCACACTACTTGTTCCCGCGTGTGTTCCCTTCGCAAGGGTTTGCCAACCTAGCGACATTCTCCCCGCGTCGCCAACCCCCTGGCACCTCCATTGCACGACCATGCTTGGCCGCCAACACACTCGGCCCAGCGTCCAAGGTTGCTTGACGGATGTCGCTCACAATCAAATCAGCCTCGCTCCACTTCGCTAGCCATTCGGCACCTCCATTGCACGGCCATGCCTGGCCGCCAACACCCTCGGTCCACTCTATGGCTCACTTTACGGAAACCAGCATCGATTGTCTCCTCCTACTTCGTGGGCCTCGCGCCGCACGAATCCCCGCTCGGCATCGCTGCCTTTGCGAGCCTTGTCCATTACGGCGGACCGACCGTTCCTTCGCCTAGCAAACTTCGTAGGCCTCGCGCCTCACGAATCCCCGCTCGGCACATACGTGCCTTCGCAAGCCTTGTCCCTTGAGGCGGACCAACCTTCGCAAGACTGTCCCTCATCCGCTCGTTCGCTCCACTACAGAGATCCGAAACGGCATAAGGTAGTGCAAGCGAACCGAGAGGCAAAACCTCTAGACCAACCCCGCTCCGTAATGCCGTCGACCTCGTGTCTTTGGCATTACCCTAAGCCCGTGTGCTCAACGACCATCAAATCCCGCTCACACGAACTTAGGCTTGGCGACTCCGCTCGCCAAGGGATGGCCTACGTCCTATAGGCCAACGGGGGAGTCGGGGCCACTTCGCAAGTGTCCAACCCCTCCTCTATATAACCCACGAGGCATTCACCCCTTTGGCACCCCGGGGGTACAAAGGTGCTCACCGAGGGGTACGTTTTGAAACCCCGCATGCGGCACCATTTCCATGGTCATGGCATGGGCCATTGCTAGGGAATTGCCCCCGTTGGTTCGCCCACGGCTAAACCCTGACGGATTGTCCCAACTTCGCAAACCCGTAACTCTGTCAACCCAAATGCCTACCAAATGTCATCCAAAAGTGGCCCCCAAGGATGTCACGGTCGAACCAACACGATCGACACGTGACATCGCGCCTGCCCGCGCACCCGCGCGCCTGCCCGCGCGCTGCCCGCGGCCGCTCCGCCGCCTGCCCGAGCCCATCCGCCGCGCTCCGCCGGTGCCCGCCGCCGCCGCCGCCGCCGCCGGAATCACTGTTCCGGCATGAACAGTAACCGGTTGAGCAAAATATCAAGTAGGTAGTCCATTTTGACCGTTTTCGCGCGCTGAATCCGAATTTGATGTCCGATTTGCCAAATTCTAACTCTAAAAATTGCCGAAGGCATCCGGAAAGGTGTTCCTTGGTCCAAACTTCGCGCTGAGTCCATTTTTAATATCCGCTTCGCGCGAAACCACTTCTAAAGATCCGACGGAGTCCACTGATCACCCACGTGATCCATTAAGCCCGAAGTCCGCCACTTGTGTCCAATTGGTGCACTAACACCTCCAACACACAGTACAGGCTCCCCAGATGTCACCAATGACTCTACCACAGCTCTGCAGAGATCCAGGTCATCACACTAGGCATCGGCCTAACGGGATTCTCGGACCTTTGCTGCGTCAGTCGGTTCTTCTCGCCTATGAGTGGGGTGTCTTTTGGGAGCCGCTTGGAGTGACGGCGGTCCCAGCTGTGTAGTACCTTCTTTTAGTGAGTTAGTGTTGTGAGTTTGAGTCATAGAGGGTTCTCCGACCGAGTAGAGCTTTGAGCATCGAGTTGCCGATCTGTTTGATCGTGGATTATAGCCTGCATGTGCCGCCTATGAGACAGTGATACAGTTGAGATACTTGAGTTGGTGGGGTCGCTCCCCTCGAGCTACGCCCCGGGTGCGATGATGATACCGAGCCTGACGAGGCTGCGATGTATGCGACTAGTTGATACACTAGAGTTCACTTGAGATAGTCCGTGTGGGACGCCCTACGTAAGACCAAGTCCTTTTTGGGCGTAGTGGCAGTAGGTTGGCGCGGGCTTCACTGGACCCTATGTGGCAGTCACTGAGATTTGGGTTACTGTGAGTGAGTAGTTGCATGGCATGTGTCTTAGTAGAGTTTTCATTGAGCATAGTACTTATGACATATTAGCAGTATCGAGTGGATGCATACCATCATCTGTGTTCTTTTTCCCTTTGAGCATAGTAGATAGAGGCATGATAGCTGTAGATACCTTTCCAGCTTACTTTTCTTTATTACAGTCTTTTCTGTTATCTTATGCCTCTAGAAGACTTAGTGGGCAGACCGTGGGTCTTGGAGACGGTACCCACTGAGAACTACTGTAGGATGTAGTTCTCACACCCTCTGTCGGTGACAGGTTGCGGAGGCTTTTCTTCCGTTCCTGCCCGAGCTGGCTTGACGGACCGAGGACAGGGAGTCGCGAGTTAGTTCCCTACCAGCATTGTTCCTTTAGAGTGAGGTAGATGTACCATCCTGGACTGTGGGATTTTGTTATATTTCTAGTTTTAGTTATCTCCCTTTTTGGATTCGTAGATGTTGTATAGGTGGGTTTTTATTTGTATCTGACCTTGTATTATTCAGGTATTTGGGGAGATGGACTTTGTATTTATTTCAACTTTGTAGTAGTTTGATTTATATTACAGCTTTCATTTTCTGCTCTAATATCTTTGTAGCTGTAGTTCTATCTTTTGCAGGTTAGACGCTTCCTCGGTGCGGGGCTTCCCGTATCGACGGCGGATCTGTTGGCGAGCCCGGGTCGAAGTTTCGACCCCGGGGCGTGACAGATTAGAGTGGTATCAGAGCCTAGGAGTTCTCACAGAATAGAATCAAATTAATTAATATAGATAAAGAAACATAGAATTAAATCTAGTTATTTCCTTTCTTCTCTATATGTGGATTTATAAGTTTTTCTCCATTAATATTTTTTCGTCATTTTCCGGAGTATAAAACTTATCGTGGATTACCCTAAAAGATAGAATTAGGGTATACTTATAGGTTAGAAACCACTGGAAGTGGATAAGAATCAAAAATTGACTGTAACAAAATTTTACCCGCACGACGGTCCGGACTGGATTAGGCTCGATCCGGACTGTCGTTGTTTTTCAAAGAATTCCTGAAAAAACAGGGTTCGGGGTCCGGAACAAAATACCTACGGTCCGGACTGTTCATGCGATTTCAGCAAAATCCACGTTTGTAGAGGACCGGAGCTTCGGGTACTGTGCCGACTCCACGTGGCAGCCTGGTATTGTGGAAATACCTTTAGCAGTTTCTGTTTGTATTTACAGAGAGGTTCGGGTGGTCCCGGAGCTACGCGGAAGCTTTTTTGTAGAAAAGTGAGTTGGCGTCGGATTGAGAGCTTGCGGGTCGAGCATTGGTTTCATGGATGGGTTTGATGTGAGTTGATCCCTTGGGACATGTGTATTATGATTTTACAGAGGTGTTCGGTTGGTTTCGGGGTGATGCGGAGGTCCCGGGGCGAGGAAGTGAGTTATCGGCGCGATTCGGGAAGGTTCTGGCAGGATTCTGGAGGTTCTGGGTGGCTGGGTTCCGGAACCAAGCAGTTGGTTCCGGAACTGGCCCCTTGGTTCCGGAACCAGCTGCCTGGTATCGGAACCAGAGGTGGTGTTCCGGTACCCAAATGCTGGTACCCGAACACAGACTCTGGAATGCCCGAAAAGAGCTCGGATTGCTGCACAGTACTTGGAGGTATGGGCTTCTTCTGTTCCAACCACTCCCGTCATGTTTTATACCCAGACTCTTGCTCCCTCTCCACCCTTCATTCCTTATCATCTCCTCCTCCCTTTCTTGCTGCCAGAGAAGAAGAAGAAGAGGAAGTAGTAGAAGGAGAAGCAGGCTCGTGCATTGTGGGAGTTGACCGAGTCAACGTGCGCTCGCGAGGAGCAATTGAGGTAAATTAATTGTTGGAGATTGTGGATTTGGATTCGATAGTTCTCCTCTTGGGTTTTATTGATGGAATTGATTGAGAATTGAGCTTAATTTCCATCCTTTCTCTCCCTCTCTCCCTGTACTCTCGGGTGCAAGCAGGGAGCTTACTGTGCAAATCCGAGGATTTGTCTGCTTCTTGCGCACGTGTGGAGGGCCCTCTTGAGCTGAGCTGAGGCATGCAGAGACTTTGGGGAGTGTGATAGAGGATTGTTTGGAGCTCCGTGGATTTTTCCGAGACGCGCGACGGCGCGCGCGCGCGTGAGAGGCATAGTGCAGTTTTTCTTCAGTTTTGCGCCCGTTTCTTCACCAACTTCGGCGCGGCCTTCGGAAAGCATTTGAGGTGGGTTGGAATTTCTTCAAGATGTATGGAATGCCCTTTAAAGCTATTGAATGCATGTTGATCATGTTTAACTTGATTATTTGCATAGCTGGTAAATCTGATAGTTGCCTAGAAAATTGTAGGAATGCAATTGCGAGCCCCAGATATTTTTAGCATGATCTAGAAGTGATTTGACACTAGACTGCATGGTTAGTTGGCATCATATTGGCATCTGAATCGTTTTAAAAATCGTCGGACCTGTTTTAATGAAAACTGGGTTTTGAAAAGAGTTTTAAAATATTGAGTTCTTCCCGAGGGGATTGAGTAGGTTCAGGATGCATGTGTTCTCGTGCCAGAGGGCCGAGTGGATTATTAGAGCCTTATGAGATGACTTTCTAGTGTCATGAGAGAGTTTTAGCATTTTTCCAGTTCGGGGGCGGAAGCTATGGGCGGCTATGCTTGCAGCCTGTTCTTGTTTGACAGGGTTGTAGGTGGCAGTCGTCCAGAATTTCCAGGCCTCCCGTGTTAGAGATTGAGGATGTATTCCCTGATTGGGTTACTCTAGATCATGGGTTGCGTTCTGATTTAGTGGTGGAGATGGTTCTCCCACTTAGCCTTGAGAGTTTTGGGGGCTCTGGCAGATCGAGTCGTGGAGGTTTCCCGACTCAGCCACGGGTCGTGCATTATCAGATTGAGTCGTTGAGGGTTCTCCGACATAGCTGGGAGAGTGTTGGGCATTTCCTGTTCGAGTTGTGGAGTCTTTCTCCGACTGAGTATGCTTGTTGAGCATTGAGTTCCGATCTGTTTGATCGTGTATTTTAGCCTTGAGTCGTTGAGGGTTCTCCGACATAGCTGTGAGAGTGTTTGGGCTTTTTCTGTTCGAGTCGTGGAGTCTTTCTCCGACTGAGTTATGCTAGTTGAGCATTGAGATCCGATCTGTTTGACCGTGGATTATAGCCTGCTGAGCCTGGCTTTTTATGCCAGTTATGAGATACTTGAGATACTTGAGATACTTGAGTTCGGTGGGGTCGCTCCCCTCGAGCTACGCCCCGGGTGTGATGATGATACCGAGCCTGACGAGGCTGCGATGTGATTACTGAGATGGTCCTAGAGGGACACCCTACGTAAGTCCGTTCCTCCGGGATGTGCGGCAGTGGATGCCTACGTAAGTCCGTTCCTGCGGGATGTGCGGCAGTAGATGAGCGCAGGCTTGATTGACTGGTCCAAAGAGGGACAGTCATTGGGATTGGGTGATATGTGTGAGTGAGTTTCATAGCATGTTCATAGATGAGTTTTCCTTTGAGCATGATACTTGAGGCATGTTAGCAGTAGCGAGTGTATGCACATCTTCATCATTGTAGAGTTTCTTGAGCATGATGATTGAGACATGATAGCTATAGTTTCTTTCAGCTTTTATCTATCTATCTATCTGCATACCTATCTGTTGTGCCTCCAGTAGACTTAGTGGGCATACCGTGGATATTGAGACGGTACCCACTGGGAACTACCTTTGCAGTAGTTCTCACACCCGCTGCGGTGACAGGTTTCCTGAGGCTGCTGTTCCGGCTTAGCTCGCGCGGAGACAGCTGATCGAGGTGAGGACGTGGCCATTTAGTTCCTTACCAGCACTGAGAGTCAGAGGTAGATGTACCTTGTGTATTTTATGACTCCACTTTTGTACTGGACATTCTGAGAGATCAGTGAGGATTTCTTGTACTTTTGTAGCTGAGAGACATTGTATTGAGATTTATTTATTTATATCAGATGTTCAGGGGATTTCTGTAGCTATTTAGTTCTTTTCAGCTCTGATGCATGTTTAGCTATAGATCTTTTGCAGGGTAGACGCTTCGTCTGTGCGGCGGTTTCCGTACAGATGGCGGATCTGTTGGCGAGCCCGGGTCGCAGTTTTGACCCCGGGGCGTGACAGATTAGGGTGGTATCAGAGCCTAGGAATATAGGTCGTTGAGGACTTAGTGACCCTAGGCTATTGGTTGGACAGTAGGATGACTGTCGTGAGAGACGTGATTTTAGCGAGAGTCCTGATTGAGTTTGTACCTCCCCCGAGGGATTGGGGCGAGTGATTTTACATGTTTATTCTCTAAAGTGATTATGTTGGCTGCAGACAACATAATACTTTAGAATGGTTAACATGTTATAGACTTTCGCTTGATTGGGTCGAGAGTGTTTGAGGTTTGGTTGGTTGTGACTGTTCTCCTTGTTGGCCCTGTGATGCCGTGTAGCGGCGAGAGCATGTTTGACCTTGGATGAGGAGCCCGAACAGCGGGGGGCTGAATGGACAGAGCAGAGCAAGGTCTGCGAGTTACGGGCCCAGGTAGCTCAGTTGTTTAGGCGACGCGGTGCCAGGAAGAGAACACGGAGCGCGTGATGCGCATGTTGAGCAGAGAGTATCGTTTGAGGTATCGCCAGTAGTACCTCCAGTCGCGACATCGTCGACTTCGGCCCCGTTTGCACTGTGAGTTGTGCAGAAGCAGCGAGAGATTGCTGATTGATAGTTGTGCATCCGCCAGTTCCATCCCCTACAGATTTCAGGGCAGAGTTGGAGCCTCGAGAGGCCGAGAACTGGATTGCCGCTTTGGAAAGTGTTTGAGGACTTGTTATCCAGGACAAGCATCGGGTGCACTTGGTTATGCACTTTGGATAAGGACGCCGAGAGTTGGTGGCGTCGAGTTGTTCTATTGAACCACCGGGAGAGCAGTCGAAGACTTGGAGCGAGTTTCTTCGACGGTTGAGCAGTGTGCCCCATGTTGCCAGGATGAGGCCCAGATAGTTGATTATGTTTGAGAGGGGACTGCATTGAGATGTTGTCATTTTGGGTATTCTCGGCGAGCGATTTTAGATGCACCGATTGTGCATGCCCGATGGATTGACTGAGGTCTGTGATCATGTCCGAGAGGGACGGAGAGCGAGGGACTAGCTCCAGAGGGAGATGTCCAGTATCGCCTGATGTTGGGATAGTCGAGTGGATCGAGGTTGCCATGATTCCAGTCACAGGATTATGAGTCTCAGAGGAGACAGAGACTAGGAGGTTCTCGTTAGTCGAGGCACCAGCAGCAGTGCTAGGATGAGTATGTCTTGCGGGGAGCCGCATTCTTCGCCATAGAGTGACTTCAGGATGAGGGCGATGTTTTTCATGTGTTTAGTCAGGACATCTGTAGTAGCCGCTGGTTTAAAATGTTTTTGGGTCTACTTTTGGTTTCGTTTATTTCGCAATTCGTTTCGGGGGCTGGAGGGTGATCGAATAATTCCTTGTTTCCGGACAGACCGTCGGGGCTCGCGGGTATTTTTAGTTAATAAAGCTCGCGAAACGGAGAACGGCGGTGCAATCGGTTTTGAATTCCGACGCCGGAATCTCCCGGAATAAATTCCGGAAGGTGGCTAGCGGTTCAGGTGGTCAGCGCGGTTTTTCAGGCAGACCGGACCCTGGTTCGCACCTGACTTATTACTCGCTTCTGACTTGAAATGGGTTCATTCCCATTCCCCGTCCTAACCGCTCCCGCCATCTTAACTGCTCCCGTCTTTTCCCTGTTGTGGGGAGACAGGGGTACGGCAGTTGCAACTCCCCACAACTCCCCACAACTCCCCTCAACTCCCCGCAACTTCCCACAACTCCCCACAATTCCCCTCAACTCCCTGCAACTTCCCACAACTCCCCACAACTCCCCTGCGTACGAAACCCCAAGTGCAACGAGAACCCACTTCCCCAACCTTTTAGTTTCCCAACCGAACCTTACTGTTTCCCAACCGATCGAGTGGAGAAGCAAGGCGGAGCGGGTGAGGAGAGGGAAGATCGCCGGCATACCCTTCGTTACCGGGCACGCAAGAAAAGGATGATCATCCCCTAGATCAACCCTAGCCGACGAAACCAAGGTGAGCATAGGTTAGGGTTCTGGATTTGGGCTTTTCTTGGTTCTCTTAGGCGAAGGGAGGAGGAGGGTCGGCGCCGTCACCGGAGGCGGCGCTGCATGCTCCCGCATGCGGGCGGCATCCGCATGCGGGCGGCGCCACCTGCGGGCGGCGCCGCATGCGGGCGGCGCCGCATGCGGGCGGCGCCGCATGCTTCCGCATGCGGGCGGCGCCGCATGCGGGCGGCGCCCGCTTCCGCATGCGGGCGCCGCCGCATGCGGGCGGCACCGCATGCGGGCGGTGCCGCATGCGGGCGCTGCCGCATGCGGGCGGCGCAGCATGCGCCTGCATGCGGGCAGCGCCGCATACGGGCGGCGCCGCATGCGGGCGGCACCGCATGCGGGCGGCGCCGCATGCCCCTGCATGCGGGCAGAGCCGCATGCCCCCGCATGCGGGCAGAGCCGCATGCGGGCGGCGCCGCACGCGCCCGCATGCGGGCAGCGCCGCGTGCGGGCGGCGCCGCATGCGGGCAGCGCCGCATGTGGGCAGCGCCACGCGCACCCACAAGTGGGCAGCGCCGCATCCGGGTGACGCCGCATGCGGACGGCGCCGCACGCAGGTAGTACGTCGCCCAGCCGCGCGGGGCCGGGCGTGTACGTGTACGAATTGTTTGCAAGGTGGGGGGGGGGCGCCGGGTGTTCTAGTCTTTAATCTTGCGGAGTCTTGAATTTCTGACTCCTGTATGACAGGTTCTTGTAGGTCCGGGCGGGCACCCGAGACGCGGGAGAACCTAGCATCGGTCAGGAGCGCGACAACGAAAAGGTGGGTTTTCGGTCGAGGCTTAGTATAGTGTTAGTATTCCGAAAGGGATTTTTATTAAATGTTAATCGGTACTAACGCTGACGATTTCTATGATGTACTATATTACCCCGTGTCTTGGTTACTTATGCTCGAGTTGCGACACGCACACCCGCGGTCTGGCCACCGCAAAGGGTGCTCTTTTCCGGAAAGGCGGTCTCCGACCCGTGTTACCCACGAGGGGATGTAGTGGGGCCCCCGTAGGTGTGGGGTTCGAGGCACCAAGGTGTGAGCGGTGCGACCTGTCGGGATTGGTGCCCGACGAGGTCAGGTGTGCGACCTGCCGGGATTGGTGCCCGACGAGGTCAGGTGTTACAGGTGTTACCGGGGTTACAGGTGTCACAGGTGGTACAGGTGGTTGCGAGTTACCGTTATGAGTAGAGTGGTTGCTCCGGCTAGTCTTACTTTTGTGGCTTGGTATTACTTCACTGCTTTAGTATTGTTATCATGATAGTGTCGCTGACTACCCACTCTGTGACAGGTACCTCCAGGGGGTAGAGGTAGGCGACGGTGAGGCCGAGGTGGGAGCAGTCGGGCTGTGGGAGCCCTATTATGCCGTTTTCTTTACTTTCTCTGCATTTCATTTGGTATTGTAGGTTACTGTGTGGTTCTCGATACCCTTGTGGGGTCGTGTGGATGTTGATTACTTTCGTTCTGATTATGCACTACTGTTTCCTTTATTGTTCCCGTTTGGCCGTTTTCTAAACAAACCAACTAGAAAACAAAAGAAAAAGGACTTCGAAAACCGTTTTCAAAAGTCTAGGGTCGGGTGGGCCCATTTTCCAAACCCTGTGGATTTATGCCGTTTTCCAATCTATTTTCAAAACCTAAGGCCGTGTGGGCCTGTTTTCAAAACGGTGAGTTTATCCTTTCAACTTGACTGGCCACGGGTATTGTTTAGTCTTCATGCACCGTACTACTTCGAACTATTGTGATTAAATGGAAAATGATTGCTTGTGTTTGACTGTTGTAATAGCCGCGACGTCGTGCATATACAGAGGAGACTCTGCCCGATTTTCGAGTGAATCTGTATATGCGGCGGGTCTGGGCACGCGCCGGGGAAGGAGGTTTTAAACAAAAAAATTTTGTACGCACCTTACGCTTACTTTTGTGTATCATTTCCGCTAAAATAAAACCCCTGGGGCGTGACAACATCTTCAGGCAGAGGGTCCCAGAGTGGTGTTCTTGGATTGGCCGCCTGCGACGGCACCCCACTACCCCTTCAGGATGCAGCGGTTCATCCGACTTACCGGTAGGCTGATTGAGCCGAGATGCCGAGGCAGATTGAGCGATGGCCACCATCATCTTGTGGATGAATTGTGCAGCCGATTAGAGGACGCCAGGATAATGGATCGCGTCTTATCAGGTGTGGTTGCTTATGGTCATTAGAGTTGGAGCATGTTGATGCCGACACCGCTGATGTGTGCTTTACTAGAGCAGGGGTAGCTTCGCGTGGGCCAGAGATGGGACTGTTGGCTTGTGCACGTGAGGATCAGGTTTCAGATCACGTATAGCATAGGTATGAGTGTTGCCAGTTCCGCCCAGTTTTGTAGGACCTTGGATTTGATCCTAGAGTTGTTAGTCCTACATCAGCTCCGAGATGTTGATATAAGGTTGGATAGGGATTGGTTATCCCAATGTTGTGCTATCTTGGATTGTCGAGAGTGGACAATGACCCTCCGTGGACCTGGCCAGGAGGAGTGTGGTTATAGAGGATGCTAGAGCACGACAGAGGTTGAGTCGTGGTCATGTCGCTTTGCTAGCGACGGTAGAAGAGGTGCCTACTGCAGCACCGGGACTAAAGGAATATCTTTATCGCCCGTGTGATCCCGGACAGGAGTTTACCTGGTCTGATGTTGATGCCACCGTTTAGTGAGACTGAGATCGAGATAGTGATCGACGTGGTTTGGAAACCGCGCCGACTTCGGCAGCATCTTTTGGAGTATCACTCGTGAGCCAGTGAGAGAGCTGTTAGCGCAGCTGCGGATCCGAGGGATCGAGAGGTCTGGGTGACCCCATGCCACGTCGTGAGGATACGGCAGTGAGGATCCGAGAGATTGGTATTTTGGATGTGTTACCACACCGTTGATACACGGTGGTGATGCCACGCCGTTGATACACGGTGGTGATGCCACGCCGTTAATACACGGTGGTGATGCCATGCCGTTGGTATACGGCAGTGATGCCACGTTGTGAGTGCACAACGGTGAGAGTGCTGTGACGATTCGAGCACAGTTAGATTTGGATCGTGTTGGGTCGATGCCTTGCGGGACATTGAAGGCTTTGTGGAACCCTACAGCTGAGGGCTGTGCTAGATAGAGTCTGAACCCGATAGAGACATTTTGAGCTTACAGTGAGGTCAAGCGGATTGACTAAGGCCCTGCGGCCTTTTGGATTTGAGGACTTGTGTGTTCCGGCGGTACTTGGACCGGGCAGTAGAACCAGTGTGAGTTTGAGCTCTACAGTGAGTTGCCGTGCTAGTAGTTGAGTTAAATTTATACAAGGCCAGTTGATTTGATTATATCGGATTTGGTTTCCGAGATGAGTTTAAGCACGAGGAGCACTTAAGGATAGTGCTGCGACTTCTATGAGAAGAAGTTGATGCCGAGTTGTAAGAGAATTTGCTCTTAGACTTCGGAAGATTTTGTGGTTAGGCCATGTTATTACAGCCGCAGGAGTGACAGTGGACCCGGCGAAGAGTGTTGCCATTTAGGTTCGGCTTGGACCCATGATAGTGACAGAGGTCCAGAGTTGGATTAAGCAGTGCCAGAATAACCTTGAGGAGTTCAAGCTGTGGATGGTATTAACATCATTGTGAATAGTTGCTTGAGATAGAGAGAGATTTGAGATATCTATCGATCCTAGAACCTGAGGTACTGGGTTACTTAGAAGGAATTTGATTTGGGGCAATGCCGGTGGATAAAGTTATTAAGGATGTATGATTGAGCTTACAGTAACGTCCCGACAAGGCCAATGTGGTCGCAGCTGCCTTGAATAGGCGAGCGGTGCAGTTTTGGAGTATGATGGTTACTCAGCAAATGCTGCTGAAAGAGTAATTGAGGCGAATTGAGATTAAGGTGGTGTTCCCCGGGAATGTGGCAAAACTTGTGTTTTGGACTCGTAACCCACTCCGTTGGACAGGATTAGAGAGGGAACTTCTCAGTGAATGCAGCGGGAGTACTGAAGTACAAGGACCGCATCTGTGTGCCCGTGGATTCCGAGATCCGAGAGCTGATTTTGAGAGTTAGGGGTTGGGTGTTGTTCCCGATGTTGGACTTCTTACCCTGTGGATGGGTGTAAGAATGCATCGTGAAGCTCTCAGCATTGTGGTTGCTAAGGAGCAACGGAAAAGTTATGCCAATTGGAGGCAGGGAGTTTTGGTGACTTCTGGAAATCACTATCCGCAGAAATGTGTAGATTTGAGTTTTCGCGGGAAGTTGAGTCCGCGAATTATTGGCAGATTCGAGGAGTTAGAGCGCATTGGATCAGTTGTTCGCCGAGTTGCGCTACCGCCATGATTTGGCAAGTATGGATTGGATCCCTTGCTGGATTTGGACTTCGTTTCTTTGGAGTCAGACGAGGACTTGGGCTATCAGGAGCGACCGATGCGAATTCTTGCTCGAGAGACGAGAGAATTGCGCAACTGGATCATACCTTTTGTAAAGGTCCTATGGAGTCATCATGAGGAGCGAGAGGCCACATGGGAGCCTGAGTTTTAGCTGAGAGTTTCGTATCCCCACTTATTTGAGTCACCCTCCTGAGTTTTGGAGTTTTGGGGTTTCGAGGACGAAACCGTTAAAAGGAGGGGAGAGTGTAGAGTACCGGAGCTTCGGGCAGTGTGCCGACTCCACGTGGCAGCCTGGTATTGTGGAAATACCTTTAGCAGTTTCTGTTTGTATTTACAGAGAGGTTCGGGTGGTCCCGGAGCTACGCGGAAGCTTTTTTGTAGAAAAGTGAGTTGGCGTCGGATTGAGAGCTTGCGGGTCGAGCATTGGTTTCATGGATGGGTTTGATGTGAGTTGATCCCTTGGGACATGTGTATTATGATTTTATAGAGGTGTTCGGTTGGTTTCGGGGTGATGCGGAGGTCCCGGGGCGAGGAAGTGAGTTATCGGCGCGATTCGGGAAGGTTCTGGCAGGATTCTGGAGGTTCTGGGTGGCTGGGTTCCGGAACCAAGCAGTTGGTTCCGGAACTGGCCCCTTGGTTCCGGAACCAGCTGCCTGGTACCGGAACCAGAGGTGGTGTTCCGGTACCCAAATGCTGGTACCCGAACACAGACTCTGGAATGCCCGAAAAGAGCTCGGATTGGTGCACAGTACTTGGAGGTATGGGCTTCTTCTGTTCCAACCACTCCCGTCATGTTTTATACCCAGACTCTTGCTCCCTCTCCACCCTTCATTCCTTATCATCTCCTCCTCCCTTTCTTGCTGCCAGAGAAGAAGAAGAAGAGGAAGTAGTAGAAGGAGAAGCAGGCTCGTGCATTGTGGGAGTTGACCGAGTCAACGTGCGCTCGCGAGGAGCAATTGAGGTAAATTAATTGTTGGAGATTGTGGATTTGGATTCGATAGTTCTCCTCTTGGGTTTTATTGATGGAATTGATTGAGAATTGAGCTTAATTTCCATCCTTTCTCTCCCTCTCTCCCTGTGCTCTCGGGTGCAAGCAGGGAGGTTACTGCGCAAATCCGAGGATTTGTCTGCTTCTTGCGCACGTGTGGAGGGCCCTCTTGAGCTGAGCTGAGGCATGCAGAGACTTTGGGGAGTGTGATAGAGGATTGTTTGGAGCTCCGTGGATTTTTCCGAGACGCGCGACGGCGCGCGCGCGCGTGAGAGGCATAGTGCAGTTTTTCTTCAGTTTTGCGCCCGTTTCTTCACCAACTTCGGCGCGGCCTTCGGCAAGCATTTGAGGTGGGTTGGAATTTCTTCAAGATGTATGGAATGCCCTTTAAAGCTATTGAATGCATGTTGATCATGTTTAACTTGATTATTTGCATAGCTGGTAAATCTGATAGTTGCCTAGAAAATTGTAGGAATGCAATTGCGAGCCCCAGATATTTTTAGCATGATCTAGAAGTGATTTGACACTAGACTGCATGGTTAGTTGGCATCATATTGGCATCTGAATCTCTCTCTCTCTCTCTCTCTCTCTTGCCTCTCTCTCTCTCTCTCTCTCTCTACTGCTCCGGTGGAGAAGAAAAGGGAGGAAGAGAAGGTGTGCGCGGGGAGAAGGAAAAAATAAAAAGAAGAGAAGAAGAAGGGGTCCGTGGACCCGGTCCACGGAGCCCCCCAATGGGGAACCGCCACGTGGCGGTCCAAATTTTGAATTTGAAATTCGAAATCCCCCCCCCCCCCCCCCCCCCCCCCCACAGGCGCGCCTCCTGCGCCAGGCGCAACACCCGCGCGCAGCCAGTGGGGCACGCGGCCCCACGCGGGCCTACTGCGACCCGCAGCAGCCAGTGGGGCGCTGCCACGTGGCGCCCCACCGGTCGCGCGCATGTTTTATCCGTTTTCGCCCGTTTTATGTCCGTTTCTCGCCCGTTTTCGTCCAAATTTGACAGGCAGGCTCCTCTCCGCTTAATTTATCACAGAAAATTTTAAATTTTCAATTTGGGTCATTTTTGGGTCACCAAAAATCTCGCTGTATCCAGAATCGTTGGCGGACCCCATTCTCACAATCCGGGAATCCGATCGACACGAAACTTTTACTGTGGCCTTAGAACATACTTACGGAGCTCCCAGAATTTTCTCAGAATTTTCCGACACTGTTGGCGGAGCCCATTCTCACTATCCGGGCATCCGATCAACGCTAAACTTTTACTATGGCCTTAAAACATATTTACGGAGCTCCCGTAATTTTCTCGGAATTTTCCGACACTATGAATTTTTGCTAAAAATCTGGGGCCCCTTTCTCAAATAAAATTCTAAATCTCTCCTTTTTAATCCGATTTTGGCCCAATTCGGTTCCACATCATCCTTACTTCTCTAACTTTCATAAAAATAGTATTTCATACCATTTTTATTTAGATTTATTTATATACCAAAATCCGGTACATTACACTTTGAGTCTGGGACAGGTTGGACTTGATTGTGGGTAATGGGGTGTTACGGCAACCGCGGATATTGGGCGGTTGACCGGATGTTGGTTGTTGTACCAGATTGTGGACTTGTGGGGTACTGCGGCGACCGCGGATATTGGGCGGTTGACCGGATGTTTACTTGTGCATCAGATTGGGGATCGGATTTTCTCTAGTGGATGGATTTTTCCACTTTGATCATTGTCGTGATCCAGTCCTGCTATATTGATATACTTGACAGAGATACTTGACATGGGTTACTTATTTACTCGAGCGGGTCGCTCCCCTCGAGTGCCACTTCGGAGTAGGCGATTTACACAGCGGCCAGTGAGTACCGGACAGTGAGTGCCGGCCAGTGAGTGCCGATCTGTTAGCAGATACTTGAGACAGTTTGAGCAGGCAGTGCCAGTTTTTACTGGTCCATTGATTGGGTTAATTCAGGCAGATACTTTTATTGTTGCACTCGTGCCTGGGGGCTGAGTGGAGTCTGGTAGCTGTGATTAGACTAGAGCTAGTGTTGTTGGGAACCGTTGGGTTTACGGTGGTCCCGGGGTCGTTGTGAGTACTTCGACCGTTGTGCGAGATGTTTGGCGATCTTGAGTTTATCCGTTCTGAGAGAGAGCGTAGATTTCGACTATAGCCTACATGTGCCACTATTCGATAGCGAGTTAGTCCGATTGGACACCCTTTGTTGATGCACTAGGGAGGCGCAGGCTTGACTGGACCAGATGTGGCAGTCAGCTCGATTGGGTCGATTGAGCACCTCGTGTGCGAGGGGCTGCATATCTTTTCATTGGTTTTTCCCCATTGAGCATTTAGATAGAGGCATGGTAGCTGTAGAGTATCTCCAGCTTTCTTGTTCAGTTTTTACTGCAGGGTTATCTCATGCCTCTAGTAGACTTAGTGGGCAGACCGTCGGGCCTGGTGGCGGTACCCACTGAGAACTACGTGTTGGTGTAGTTCTCACACCCGTTGGGGGTTTTCCCTCTCATTTTTCTTTCCTTTCCTTTGTTTTGTAGAGTCATTGCGGGTGTTGCTGATTCTGCTGTTGCTGTTCGAGGCGAGGGAGTCGCGAGCTAGATCCCTACCTATCTTTGGAGAGTAGCTGTACCCCACATTGGAGATCTGTAGTACAGTCAGTAGATTAGCTTTATTTCCACTATTTGAGAGACTATTGTATGGTGAGGATCTGACTTGTACTGAGAGTCTGTACACTGATGCATTATTTCAGTTTACCTCCCTGTTGAGTTCTTGGTTGTTGTATTAGAGGATATTGTATGATGATCTTTTTGGGAGATGGATATTGTATCATTATTTCCAGTTTGTACAGAGGGTTGGATTTTAGTTTTACAGCAGTTTTCTTTATAGCACTGATATCTGTTTAGTTGTAGTACATTTTCTTGCAGGTTGGACGCTACGCCTATGCGGGGATTTTGTATAGGCGGCGGATCTGTTGGCGAGCCCGGGTCGCAGTTTCGACCCCGGGGCGTGACAGATTAGAGTGGTATCAGAGCCTAGGTTGTAGGTCATGGTGGACTTAAAAACCTTAGGCTTGTGGTTTGACCCCTGGATGACTTCGTGAGAGTCGTGATTTATAGCGAGTCCTGATTGAGTTTTATACCTCTCCCAAGGGACTGGATGAGTGATTGGCATGTTTATTCTCCTACGTGATTATGTTGGCTGCAGACAACATAATGCTGTGGAATGGGTGACACGCTTTAGACTTTCGCTAGATTGGGTCGAGTGGTTGATGTGTGCTGTTGTCACGCCCCGGGGTCGAAACTGCGTCCCGGGCTCGCCAACAGATCCGCCATCCGTACGGGAATCCCCGCACAGACAAAGCGTCTACCCTGCAAAGTTAGATCTATAGGTAAACATGTATCAGAGCTGAAATAAAACCAGTAGCTAGAGTAAACATGAACTAAACATCTGAATAAACCAAAATCCAAAATACATAGTCACTCCCGCTATGTAAATAAATATACAATCCCAGACTGTCCAGTACAAAAGTGTAAACTCAAAATACAGGGTACATCTACCTCTGACTCTCAAAATAAAAGGGGAAGGGAGCTAGTCGGCCACGCCCTTACCGCGATCCGCTGTCTCCGCTCGAACCGATGCCGGAACAGCTGCCTCTGGAAAATCTGTCACCGCAGCGGGTGTGAGAACTACTGCAACAGGTAGTTCCCAGTGGGTACCGTCACCAATGTCCACGGTATGCCCACTAAGTCTACTGGAGGCAAAACAATAGGTATGCAAGTAATAATAAAGCTAGAAATGAAAGTACAGCTAATATATCTCAAGTATCATGCTCAAAGGAAAAACTCGTATCAGAACATGCTATGCATCCACTCGCTCACGAGGTGCCCACATCAACCCAAATCTCAATGACTGCCAAAACTGGCTCAGTCAAGCCTGCGCCCCCTACTACTCCAACGTAGGGTTCCTCGTGTAAGAACGAAGGGTGTCCAAACGGACTATCACAGTACCACGCAAAGCAGCCTCATCAGGCGTATCATCATCGCATCCGGAGCGACTCTCGAGGGGAGCGACCCTACCGAGGAAAAGCATGTCTCATCTGTCTCAAAAAGCGGCATCAGCAGGCTATAATCCACGATCAAACAGATCGGATACTCGAATGCTAAAAATCTCCCAATCATGTCTAGGTTGGAGAATCCTCCACGACTCAATCTGATAAAGCCCATAAAAACCCCAAGACACTAGAAAACTCATCCTCTGAGTCAAGAAAATCCACTTGGCCCCCAGGCACGAGGATATATTCATCCTGAACCTATCCAACCCCTCTGGGACATCACGAAGATTAAAACACATTTTTAATTCCCATTTTTTATTAAAACGGTTCCGCGATTTTTAAAACAGTTCAGATGCAACTCTGGTGCCAACTAACCATGCAGTCTAGTGTCATATGATGTCAGGAGTCTACTAAAAATAATCTGGGGTTCTGGTTATCATTCTATAATTTTCTAGGCAACTATCAGATTTACCAACTATAATAACAGATAATCTAGACACGCAACACATGCATACAAATAGCATTAGAGGGCATTCCATAAAGCTTGGAGGAATTTCCAACCCACCTGGAGTGCTTTCCACAGGCCAAGCCGAAATCGGCAATGCACGGAGTCGCTCACTGTCGGAAAAATCGCCGAAACAGCACTTCGGCACCTCGGCGCGCGCAACTCAGCCGCCGCCCAAGGGGAACCTCCTGGTTCTCACAGCACGCTCCACAGCCTCTAGCAAGGCTTCCGTTGTGCTCGGTCAACCCGCAGTCAACTCCTCCCAGTCCACAGCACGCGCAACACTCTCTCTCTCTCTGCTGCCTCACGCCACACAGGGAAGGAGAAAAATGGGAAAAAATCCACTCTTAACTCAAAACTCAAATCCGATAAAATCTGAAAACTCGGAACAGCACAGTACTCACCTCTACTGCTGTATCCACGCGCGCGCGGGCTCCAACCGAGCTTCCTCCCGTGCTCACGATTAGCGTCCAAAGCCCCGGCGCGAAGAAAAATCCCACGCTCACAGCCAACTCCCTCTCATTCACTCTCACAAGCTTTCTCTTTCTCTCTTTTCCCTACTCTCTTCTCTCTTCCTTCGGCTTCATCCCAGAAGAGGAGGGTGGGTGTAGCCATTAATATAGAGTAGAGAGGAGTTAATGTGTGAGGACCTGGATCCCCACGATGTGATTACTGGTTGACCAGCAGCTTCTGGAGGCCTATGTGGCATGTCGGTGGCGTTTGTGCACCAATTGGATACTAGTGTTGGACTCAGTGTGATTAGTGGATCACGAGAGTAGTCAGATGACCCCGTCGAATGCTTAGAAGTGGTTTTGCACGCAATGGATATTAAATTGGGGTCAGCGCGAAGTTTGGACAAAAGAGTATCATTCCGGATGCCTTCGGCAATTTTTTTTAGAGTTGGAATTTGAGCAATCGGGCGAGAAACGGATGAGAACGGACGAAAACGGGCGAAACTGGGCTTGGGCCCAAGTTTCGGGCGCCCGGAAAGTACTGTATCATGTGGGTTTTTCGGGCTGCAGCGAACCGGGTCTTTGCACTTTAGCAAACCGGTTACTGTAGCAGCCCGGTCTAGGAAGTGCGCCCGAAAGTTACTGTAGCAGCGCAGGATCCCGAGGCGGTGGCACGGATCCCGAGACAGGTGGCACAGATCCCGAGGCGGGCGCGAATCCCGAGGCACAGCAGCGCGCGCGGCGCGGGGCCCGAGGCGCGCGTGGTAGGTGGGGAATGCCACGTGGCGTCTCCCCATTGGTCGCAGCGGCCGAGGCGGCAGGCGTCTGCGGGGAAGGCGCGGCGGGCCTGGCGCGGTGTCAGCGGGGGTGGCCACGTGTCGGCCCCCCATTGGTCGGTCAGCGCAACGTGACGCACTGACGCGACGCGACGCAGCTACCGCGGCGGTAGTGCGGTCCACGTGGCGGCCCCTGATTGGCCGCCACTGTTCGGTGGTCGTGGTGCACGGGTCCAGGGACACGTGTCACCTCACCATTGGACGAGCGATGGTGAGGTGGCGCCTCGCTGGCGCGTGGACCGCGGCTGGGCCGGGTACTGTAGCCGCCCGAAAGCTTTCGGGCGCCCGGAAGTTGCGCCCGAAAGCTTTCGGGCGCCCGGAAGTTGCGCCCGAAAGTCATTTTTTGGCCTTTAAGGGCCCGAAAGGCCCCTTTTTTCTTCCTTTTTCCCTTTCTGGCTTCGCCCGAGCACACCAGGAGAGGGAGAGGGCGATTCGTGGCGGGGCTTTCGAGGGCGCACGAGCGCGCCGTGGACTCCGTGGAGCGCGCAAGGTGCTCCAAAGAGGCTAATGGGCGCGATGGACGTCACGGCGTTGTCGAGGTAGGCCCCGTTTGTTGTTTTGCGGTATTTGTGGCACAGTTTTGAGTTTTCCTTTTTGGATTTTGGATTTGACCCCACGCCCTCATGCGTGTTAGGGACCGTGTTTTACTGTGCCGTTTTACTGCGCGGACTGTTGCTGGCGTTTTGGACGCGCCTCATTTTGCGTGCAGATTCGAGGTACGTGCACTGTTTCGCGTGCGGGTCGAGTTAGCGTGCACCGTTTTGCGTGCGGGTTTTAATGGCATGCTCTATTTTGCGTGCAGGTTTGGTGACTGCGCATCGTTTTGCATGCGGACTCGTAAAGTGTGCACCGTTTGGCGTGCAACTTGTTGTACGAGCGTCGGATCGAGGCGAGCCTTTACACTTTTTTCATCTGCTCGACGCGAGGATTGTCACCGTATTTTTATTGGATTTTTCTGAGGCTGCCCGGAGGTATATTTTTTCTACCTTTATCTGTACAAGAGTTTACAGTTGTGTGGTTGTGAGATTTTGCGCACCGGTACTGTGGAATTTGTAACTTGGCCTACGGTGCTCGGATTTTGACGTGCAGGTACTCGTTTCGAAGGTCTCGACGCGACGATCGCGACAGTATTTTTGATGGATTTTTCAAAGTCCGTTATGCAGGTGAAAATTGCACATCTTCGGGACTGGTTTCAGTAGATGGTGTATACTTGGATATTTTAGCATAAAGAGTAACTTTGGACCTTTTGTTGTACCCAGGAGGGTTCGCGAGTGTTTTGGAACACTGCTAGGAGCCGAGGTTTGCGCGACATGTACCGTGGATACGGGTTCAGCGAATGGTGAGAGCAAGTGGCCACACTCTTCACCAACCCCAGGTTTGCCTGGGATATATTTAGCACTTCAGGTGGGTGCTCTGTTCCCAGAACCGATGGACGGTTCTTTTATTCTTATATTAGAATGCACGCATGTTTAAGGTACAATAATTGCATGTTATTAGGAGGTAAGCTAGGAAGGATGATTGTATAAAGGGAATTGCAAGATTTAATATTCATATTAAATATTATCGAGAACTTGCAGTATTCATATATTCATGATGATGAATTGTAAATGCTTACCTAAGGGAGTTACCCTATGTGAAGGACTTTTGCATGCTTGTATGGTCATCTGGTTAGGCCATCTTTTACCGCTACACTACATATTGGAACTTGACTTAGGAGAAACCATGCTTTTCCTTTTTCCTTCTTTGTTAGTCAAGTGGTCAGTGTTGCTCGGGTCCGAGCAGGGGTTCTGGGTAGTGTAGTCGGGACTTGGCGTCTAGGACAGGTTGGATTAGTTGTGGGGCTTTGCGGCAACCGCGAATGTTGGGCGGTTGACCGGATATTTATTTATGCACCGGATTGGGTATCTGATTTCTCTAGTGGACAGAGTTTCCCACTTTGATCAGAGTCACGATCCAGTCCTGCTTTTGTTACTTATCACACCGGCGCGGATATTGTCCGGTGATACTTTACTCGTGTGGGTTGCTCCCCTCGAGTGCCACACCGGAGTGTGCGATCGGACGGTTAGAGTTGCCGATCTGTTACTTACTTTTGGTTGCGATCGGACGGTAATAGTTGCCGATCTGTTACCTAGGAGTCCTTGAGACTCCTATCCCTGATACTTTACTCGTGTGGGTCGATCCCCTCGAGTGCCACTCCGGAGTGTGCGATCGGACGGTTAGAGTTGCCGATCTGTTACTTACTTTTGGTTGCGATCGGACGGTTAGAGTTGCCGATCTGTTACTTACTTTTGGTTGCGATCGGACGGTAATAGTTGCCGATCTGTTACCTAAGAGTCCTTGAGACTCCTATCCCTTATCGGTGTTATGCATTGGCCATCATACCCGATTCGTCAGGCACAGCAGGCAGTACCAGTATTTCTGGCGTCACTAGATTGGGTTTAATACAGATGTTTACTTTACTGTTACACTCGTGTCAGGGGGACCGAGTGGAGTCTAGTAGCCGTGTTTAGACTAGTGCTAGTGTTGTTGGGAACTGTTTGGGGATCGACGGTTGTCCCAAGGTCATTGTGAGCTGTTGACCGTTGTACGACAGGCACGGCAGGCATAGAGGCATGGCAGGCATAGCAGGCATGGCAGGCACAGCAGGCATGGCAAGCACAGCAGGCATGGCAGGCATAGAGGCATGGCAGGCATAGCAGGCATGGCAGGCACAGCAGGCATGGCAGGCATGGCAGGCATAACAGGCATGGCAGGCATAGCAGGCATAGCAGGCAGTGCCAGTGATTACTGGTCTATCGATTAGGTCGATTGTGCAGTTCATGTGCTAGGGGTTGCATACCCTTCTTTGGTTCTCCACTTTTTGGCTTTTAGATAGAGGCCTGATAGCTGTTGAGAGTCTCCAGCTTCCTTATTTCCATCTTTACGGCTTTGGTTAGTTTTTACCTCTTGAGGACTAAGTGGGCAGACCGTCGGGTCTGGCGGTGGTGCCCACTGAGAACTCCCTTTTTGGTGTAGTTCTCACACCCTTTGGGGTTTTCCCCCTCCTTTTTCCTTCCTCTCCTTTGTTTTGCAGAGTCATAGCGGATGTTGCTGATTCTGCGGTTGTTGTTCGAGGCGAGGGAGTCACGAGCTAGATCCCTACCCGTCGTTGGAGAGTAGCGGTACCCCCTTCAGAGGAGAGCTTCATTAGATTAGTCGTTTTATTTCCTATTTTGAGAGACTGATGTAGTGAGGATATATTATGTATCGAGAGACTGTACACTGATGTATTTATTGGAGATATCTCCCGGTTGAGTTCTGAGTTTTGTACCCGAGGATATTGTATGGTTCTTATTTTGGGAGACAGACATTATTGTATTTTTCCAGTTGTATAGTGATTGATTTTAGTTATACGGCAGGTTTTTACTTATAGCTCTGATATTATGTTTAGCTGTAGTACTTTTCTTGCAGGTAGGACGCTTTGCCTATGCAGGTTGGCATAGGTGGCGGATCTGTTGGCGAGCCCGGGTCGCAGTTTCGACCCCGGGGCGTGACATAATGCAGCAGTGGGTGGTTGGGATTGTGAAGTTTCTCTTTTGCCCTTACTAAAAACTGGAAATTACCTCACTGCCCCCAAGTTCTGGAGGCTGCGTACCGGTACTCGGGCTCCGAGTACCGGTACCCAAGCACAAAATCCCCAACCCGAGGGCCAAATCTGCCCAGTCAATCACTATGTTCTGGTACCCGCCCCAGCGTTCCGGTACTCAAGCTAATTGGAATATGGGGTAGCGGTACGCTCAGATCAGTACCGGTACCCAGGGACTTAGAAAATTTCCTGCAGTTTTCCTCAACCGAAACTCTTTGTCGGTTTTCTCTGTATTTCGTTCCGGTTCCCAACCTCGGGTACCGGTACGCAATGTCCCAAAACGCAGCATACTGCTGGAGCTTCCAATCTCGACGCCGCCAACTCACTTTTCGATCCGGAGACTCCCGTGTCGATCCGAAACGACCCGAACTCAAGCGTAATCAAATTTTGAACATACTACGGGCGATCCCACAGCATCACGCCAATCTGCAGAGTCGGTGCACTACACGAAGCCCCGATACTCTACAGCTGTTTTTCGGTTTTGTCGTGGTGAGCGGTGTCTCCCCGACGCTGGGTTTTGACCCATGTGCATCCTGTCGCAGCACTTGAGCCCGAGCGGTTAGATTTGGGCCGGATACCCAAATTGAGGTCAGAGAGCTCCGGACCCAGATGGCAGGATTGTCAGAGGCATATCAGCGACGGAGTGAGCAGCTGGTTTAGGTGACACAGTTGTCGGAGCACTGAGTAGCCCCCTCCGTGCCAACGCTTAGTGCCGAGGCACCAAGGCAGGGTGGACAGTTGACATCAGATGAGCTGTGGGACATCATCGATTGATTGAGCCAGTTTTGGCAGATGAACCACCCCGATTCGTAGGATTGAGCTTGGAGCCTTTGGAGGCAAAGGTCGTGCTCCCTACGTGGATAGTCTTGATATTTTCAGGCAGACTGAGCGACGACCACCTGCATCGAGCGGATGAGTCGGTGCCGCTCGGTTGGAGGGCGCCACGGCAGTGGATCGGGTTGTCGCAAGTATGGTTTCATTATGGCAGTCTGATTTAGAGCATTGTGCATTCCTGCATGGACTAGAGGCAGAGTCGTTACCACGTGCACTAGAGGTACAGGCTCTTGTTGGTGTTGTGCATGTGGAGGAGGCTTGTGGATCATGTCCAGTGCAGTTGAGACCGCGAGTTATACCGGCAGACTTATTGGTATTTGTGGCAGTTCGGTGTTTTGACCCAGTGCTTGAGATTGGTTGGCACAGTACCACATGATGTTTGACTGCGGAGAGAGAGGACTATGACCTTCTGCGAGGCAGACAAGAGGAGGCTTGTTTGTAGAGACAGTTAGAGCACACAGGTTACAGCGACAGTGTGAGAGGTGCCTATGGCGGCACCGGGACTCAATGATATTCCTATTGCCTATGAGATTGTGGTTGACGTGGTTCTGGAAACCGCGCCAACCTCGACAACACCTCATTGGATATCACCGGTAAAACTGAGAGAGCTGATAGCGCAGTTGCAGGATCTGATGGATTGAAGGGTCTGTTTGACAAGTGCCACGCCGTTGATACACGGTGGTGATGCCACGTCATTGATACACAACGGTGAGGGTTCTTTTATGGTTTGAGCGCAGGCAGGTCCGGGTATTATTTAGGACCTTTTTATGGATTTATACTCTGGCAGTTGTTTGTTATGATGCATGTACCTATTTGGGATCGTACAGCTGAGTACTTTGCCAAGACAGAGTTCAGGACACGATAGGGGCATTATGAGCTAATAGTGAGGCCAAGTGGATGGACTAATGCCCTGCCGCCTTTATGATTTGAGGAATTGTGTGTTCTAGCTGTACTTGGACGAATTGGTAGCGGTATTCTCCAGGGATATTTTGATTTACTACCAGAGGGACTTGGAGCATTAGGAGCACTTGTAGATGGTGCTACAATGTCTGTGAGGAAGAAGCTGTATGCCAGGTTATTGAGGTGCAAGTTTTAGCTTCAGGAGCTTACCTTCTTGGTCCACCTTATTTTTGCCGTAGAAGCGGCTGTGGAAATTCGGCCAAAGTGGATGCTATTCGAGATTGGCCGAGACCGACATTTATGGTTGAGGTGAGGAGCTTCTTGGACTGGGCAGTGCCAGCAGAGCCTGACGAGTGGATGATGAGACTGATACCAGCGCCGATTCTAGCATTGTCATTGATGGGAGATGGATTTGCGAGTTTTAGTGATGCCTCCCATAGTGGCCGCGTGCCACAGCGCGCCCGAAATTTTACGGTTGGCACGGATCCCGAGGCGGTGGCACGGATCCCGAGGCAGTTGGCACGGATCCCGAGGCGGTGGCACGGATCCCGAGGCAGTTGGCACGGATCCCGAGGTAGTTGGCACGGATCCCGAGGCAGCGGGCGCGAATCCCGAGGCACTGCACGAATCCCGAGGTAAGTTTTCGCGCGCGGCGCGCTGTGACACGCGGCCCGAGGCGCGTGGTAGGTGGGGGGGCGCCACGTGGCGTCTCCCCATTGGACGCCCTGACCGAGGGCGGCAGGCGTGCGCAGGGAAGGCGCGGCGGCACTGTAGCGGTGTCAGCGGGGGAGGCCACGTGTCGGCCTCCCATTCGTCGGTCAGCGCGACGCGACGCGCTAACGCAACGCGACGCTGCGGCCGGTGTCAGCGCGGGGAGGTAGTGCGGTCCACGTGGCGGCCTCCCATTGGCCGCCGCGGTTCGTTGGTCGCGGTGCACGGGTCCAGGGCCACGTGTCGCCTCATCGTTGGCCGAGCGGTGCTGACGTGGCGCCCATCTGGCGCAGCATGGACGCGTGGACCGCGGCGGGCCAGTTACTGTAGCCGCCCGAAAGTTTTCGGGCGCCCGAAAGGGTGCGCCCGAAAGTCCGGAAATGGCCTATTTAGGCCCGAATTGCCCCATTTTCCTCCTTTTCTCCGTTTTGGCTTCACCCGAGCGTACCAGGAGGCGACCCGGGCGATTTCGCCCGGGGTTTTCGGGGGCGCACGAGCGCGCCGTGGACTCCGTGGAGCGCGCAGGGTGTTCCAAAGAGATGAATAGAAGCGTGGGAGATCACGGCATTGTCGAGGTTGGCCCCATTTGTCATTTTCGCGGTATTTTTGGCACAGTTTTATGATTTCTTTTTGAACTTTGGATTTGACCCCATGCCCACGTGCATGTTAGGGACCCAACTTTTCTGTGCCGTTTTACTGCGCGAATTTCACGGGCGTTTTGGATGCGCCTCGTTTTGTGTGCCGTACGTGGGAGACATGCACCGTTTTGCGTGCGGATTTGACAAAGATGCGCAGTTTTGGACGCAGGCTCGGAAAATGTGCACCGTTTTGCGTGCAAAGTTGAGGAAAAAGAACGTGTACCGTTTTGCGTGCCAATGCGAGGTATGCTCCGTTTTGCGTGCAATTTGGACTAACGGGCACCATTTTGCGCGCAGACTCTAACATTGCATCTTATTTTTCGTACAGGGCTGAAAAAATGTGCATCATTTTGCGTGCAACCCTATCGTAGAATGTGCACCGTTTTGCGTGCCAATACGGGGTACGTGCTCCGTTTTGCGTGCGGGTTGGACCAATGCGCACCATTTTACGTGTGGATTCTAATGTTGTGCATCATTTTTCGTGCAGGGCTAAGAAAAATATGCACCATTTTGCGTGCAACCCTATCGTAGAATGTGCACCGTTTTGCGTGCCAATACGGGGTACGTGCTCCGTTTTGCGTGCGGGTTGGACCAATGCGCACCATTTTACGTGTGGATTCTAATGTTGTGCATCATTTTTCGTGCAGGGCAAAGAAAAATATGCACCGTTTTGCGTGCAACCCTACAGTCAGACATGCACTGTTTTGCGTGCAGTTTTGAGGTACGTGCACCGTTTCGCGTGCAGATCGTGTTGCCGCGCATCGTTTTGCGTGCCGGCTGAAGTGGCGCACACCATTTTTACGTATGGGTTTTAGTGACATGCATTGTTTTGCGTGCAGGGTTGTAGGACGTGCACCGTTTTGCATGCAAGCTCGAGGAGACAAGTGGAATCGCGCGGAGACCAATTGCAAGTGTCTACGAGCAATTGGGGACACCACAAGGTGGGGAATTCTGCCGAAATTGGGTGACCTCTCCCCTTGCTCCCTTGCTTTTTGATTCGAAGCATGATAGTAGCCTGTTAGAGGCGTTAGGTAATTATGTTTATGATTGCCTGTGTAGATGGTTTCAAATGGAAAGGTGCAACTGTTGGTTGCCAGAGTTAGAGGAATAGATGTGCATGTGTAAATGAACACAGAGGAAAAAGTGCAACTGTTGGTTGCCAAAGATATAGGATGAATATGCATGCGTAGAAGTAATTACTACTTGATGAATGAAATGAAAATAACTGCATGCATGAAAAAGGATTAGCTATTATGATGGTGAGCATGTTAGGGTATAACCCTAGGAATCATGTGACATAAGGAAACAGGACATGTTGGTAGTAAGACTAGGAGAAAATCTAGATTAAGGTTTAACGAGTGGCATGATGACCTAGGAGATATACCTAGATCGACGAGTGGCATTATTTTAGGAAAAATAACCTAAGGTTGACAATAGAGTGTTAAACATAGAGTCAGAGAACTCTAGGTTAAACAAGATATGGAACTTAGGTAAAGGAACCTAAGATGAACTAGTAGGGTTAAACTCTAGTGATGAAACAGAGTTAGCCGTCGGACTCCGGCGCTGCGCAGCAAGCCCCTGCGCAGCGCGGCCGGACTCCTGGGCCGCGCGGCTGCGTTTCTCGCCGCTCGGCGTACCCCGGGACAGCGGCGGCGCCTCGGTTTGCGTGCAAGCGCCGTTTTTCGCCGTCGGGGGTCGTTTTTCGCCGTCGGAAGCTATTTTTCGCCGACGGAGGCTGTTTTTCGCCGCCGAGTGCTCAGTTTTTGACCGTTCCTGACTGTTTTTGCGATTTCTTCCTTCCGGGCAACTTGCAGGGCTGTTGTTAGCTTCCATCGGGGCCGGGTGAGTGTTTTTTCTCGCCGCGTAGAGCCGCGGACATGCTTCGGGACAGCCGTTGAGCGCGCGGTCTTGTGGTAGACCACATGTGGGTTGGATTTTACTTCAAAAAGCGCGGGATGCCCTCTAATGCTTAAGGAAACACCTTGATCATGCAAAAGTCCTGTATTTTAGCTTCTAAATTACCTGTTGGTTGCTCCGAGAGTTAGTATTTCTCTTTCTGAACCCCGGTTCCATTACCGTAGGCTCTTATCATTATATATATCTGCATTCACATGATTAGTTGAATCCTTAAAAGCACCTGAATCGTTTTTAACAAACTGGAAAGCCCTTTTATTGGAAAACTTGACTTTTAAAAGCAGTTTTAAAATTCTAAGATGTCCAGAGTCATGGTGTGGATACAGGGTGCATGTACACTCGTGCCGGGGGGCCGAGAAGTCGTCTATTGTCTTAGGGCCTTATTTGATGTTAGAGTTACTGGTAGATTTGGGGGTTCCATATGAGCACATCCTTTCGAGTCGTGGAGTTTACTCCGACTTTGACATGAGTATGAGACGTCTGTTCACTGTTCCGATCTATTTGATCGAGGATTATAGCCTGCTGAGCCTGGATTTATGCCAGTTGAGATACTTGAGTTCGCGGGGTCGCTCCCCGCGAGCTACGCTCCGGATGCGATGATGATACCGAGCCTGACGAGGCTGCGATGTGGTTACTGTGATAGTCCTTATAGGACACCCTACGTAAGTCCGTTCCTCCGGGATGTGCGGCCGTAGTTGAGCGCAGGTTTGCTTGACTGGTCCAAAGTGGGATAGTCATTTTGATTGTGTGACATGGGTGAGTGAGGTACATTGCATGATTCATAGTTCAGTATTACTTTGAGCATTTAGCGGTAGATTTACAGCTTTCCTTATCTATCTATCTATCTACCTGTTGATTATCTTACCTATGTTTGTGGTGGACTTAGTGGGCAGACCGTGTGCTTTGAGGACGGTACCCACTGAGAACTACCTTTGCAGTAGTTCTCACACCCGCTGTGGTACAGGTTTTCCTGAGGCGGCGGTTCCGACTCCTTCCCATGCGGAGTCTTCTGATCGAGGTAAGGGCGTGGCCGGCTAGACACTTACCCGAGTCAGTTAGCATAGAGTAGTAGTACCCTTTTTGAGTTTCATCTTTTGTACTAGACACTTGTAGAGTGAGATGAGGAGAGAGTTGTTGTATCTCTAGTTACAGCTGTATTTTGGATTGTACTTATCTTCAGATGTTCAGTTTCCTTTCTTTAGTTTACTTACTTTGCTCTGATATCTATTAGTCATATAGTTTTATTTGCAGGGTAGACGCTTCATCTGTACGGCAGTTTCCGTACAGATGGCGGATCTGTTAGTGAGCCCGGGTCGCAGTTTCGACCCCGGGGTGTGACATATATCCAGGCGACTAGCCGTCAGGTAGAGTAGAGTTCAATCATGCTACGATAAAGCTTCTCGTCTACACTTTCACTAAGAGATTCACTTCCTAATCCCTTATTGCTAGTTCCCATTGGAGTCGGAAAATCTTTAGAGTTTTCTAAATCGAATTTCTTCACCAACTCCCTTGCATACTTGGATTGGCACAAATGGATGCCTTCTTCATTTTGTTTCACTTGCAATCCAAGAAAGTATGTCAGTTCTGTCACGCCCCGGGGTCGAAACTGCGACCCGGGCTCGCCAACAGATCCGCCGTCTTTGCGGGAGCTGCCGCACAGACGAAGCGTCTAACCTGCACGAAAAGATCTATAACTAAACAAGTATCAGAGCTGAAATGAAGAGCTGAACTACTAAATCACTAAGATAAAAGTCCAAGTACACCAGTCCACTATCTCTCGAATAAAACATACGTACAAAAAGACTAACAGGTACAAAAGTGGAACCAAAAGTACAGGTGACTCTATCCCTGCCTCCACAGACTCGGGTAGGAACTAGTCGGCCACGCCCTTACCCTGATCTGAAGGCTCCGAACGAGCCGAGCCCGGAATGGTCGCCTCAGGAACACCTGTCATCACAGCGGGTGTGAGATCTACTGCAACAGGCAGATCTCAGTGGGTACCGACGCCAAAACCCACGGTATGCCCACTAAGTCTGCTAGAGACAAAAACAGATAGATAGATAGATAGATAGAATATGAATGCTGGAAATGAATCTACCACTACATGTCTCGATGCAATGCAGGGAAAGTTCTCAATTTCTCTCACGGGAGGCCTGGAAATTCTGAACGACTGCCACCTACAACCCTATCAAACAAGAACAGGCTGTAGACATAGCCGCCCATAGTTTCCGCCCCCGCACTGAAAATGCTGAAACTCTCGCATGACACTAGAAAGTCATCTCAATTTCATTCAAGTAACCACCTGGTAACTCGGTCAAGGCATGTACCCACCTGGTAACTTGTGACACCCCCGGAATTTGGATTAGTCCTATATATAAATGATATAATAGGACTAAATCTCTAACCCGGCTATAGCATTTTGGATGGTAGCAAGATCCAAGAGGAACATGAGAGTTAAGCGTGCTAGAGCTAGAGTAGTTCTAGGATGGGTGACCCCCTGGGAAGTGGGGCGTCACAGTTGGTATCAGAGCCATTCACCAGCCGGAAATGTGAGATGCGTCTCGGCTGAGCCAGGGTTATATAGCGGGTAGAGTGTGGCTCCCCGGCTAATGACCGTTGTAGGTGGAGTGCAGCTCCCTACAAGGTCGGCTAAGGCTAGCGAGACGAGTCTCACATCGCCTGGTGCTTGTGAGTGTGCTTGAGCCTGACGTGGACGTCAGGGCTTAAAGGGGGGAAGAATGTGACACCCCCGGAATTTGGATTAGTCCTATATATAAATGATATAATAGGACTAAATCTCTAACCCGGCTATAGCATTTTGGATGGTAGCAAGATCCAAGAGGAACATGAGAGTTAAGCGTGCTAGAGCTAGAGTAGTTCTAGGATGGGTGACCCCCTGGGAAGTGGGGCGTCACATAACTCGGCCAGGGCATGTAGCCATATGGTAACTCGGCCAGTGGTATGTATCATCTGGTAACTCGGCCAGTGATATGTATCCATCTGGTAACTCAACCAGTGATATGTATCCATCTGGTAACTCGGTCAGTGGTATATATCCACCTGGTAACTCGGCCAGTGACTTGTAACCCCCTGGTAACTCGGCCAGTGATATGTATTCACCTGGTAACTCGGCCAGTGATATTTATCCACCTGGTAACTCGGCCAGTGATTTGTATCCCCCTGGTAACTCGGCCAGTGATATTTATCCTGGTAACTCGGCCAGTGACTTGTAACCCCCTGGTAACTCGGCCAGTGATATGTATTCACCTGGTAACTCGGCCAGTGATATTTATCCACCTGGTAACTCGGCCAGTGATATTTATCCACCTGGTAACTCGGCCAGTGATTTGTATCCCCCTGGTAACTCGGCCAGTGATATTTATCCATCTGGTAACTCGGCCAGTGATATGTATCCGTCTGGTAACTCGACCAGTGATATTTATCCATCTGGTAACTCGGCCAGTGATATTTATCCACCTGGTAACTCGGCCAGTGATATTTATCCATCTGGTAACTCGGCCAGTGATATTTATCCACCTGGTAACTCGGCCAGTGATATTTATCTATCTGGTAACTCGGCCAGTGATATTTATCCACCTGGTAACTCGGCCAGTGATATTTATCTATCTGGTAACTCGGCCAGTGATATGTATTCACCTGCTGAAACATACGTTCAGGACCAGTTCTTGCATAAAAGAGTTCTCTCGGTTTATAAAAACGGCCCGGGAGCAATAACAGTGCCCACTAACCGAAGGGTGCACCAAAACAAGCCCGGGTTCTTCCAATCCTATCACGACTGTCTGACAGTCACCAGATAAAGCAATAATGGCAAAAGGGTCACAATACCTTTGCATACTGAAGCATTATGAGCATTCTGTGATTTGGGAGAAAACCAGAACGCTTTCCGCAGGCAATCGCTGAAGTCGGTGCAGCGCTGGAGCCTGAAATTGGCGAAACCTCGAAAATCGTCCCACAAATCCCGAAAAAATCCACGGAAGCTCCAATAAATTCTCTCGAGTCACACAAAAATTCCGGCGCACTCTGGCTCACTCTACAGCCAACCCACAACACTAACAGCACTCTTAAAAATCTAAGATTCCACACACATAAGTCCAGCACAATGTCTGCTCTCCAAATAAATGCTTACAAATAATCCATAGTGTACTTCCATAGCACACTTCAACTCTCAAAATACAAATCTTCACATCACCAATACAAGGCACATTCTCTCTCACATTTAAAAAGAACTGCAGCACCCTCTCAATTCCCACACACTCACTTAACCATCAAACTCCAAACACACACACACTACACCCAGTACCATTTGCACCCACGCACACAAGAGCTTCTCAACACAAAAATAAAAACTCAATTTGTACACACCCACAAGTCCACACAAAAAAATCTACCTACTAATAATTAGATGCCCACATAAACACCATATTAACTAATTCACCCACACTTCATAGCATTAACGACATCCACAATCACTTAATTCCACACACTGTCCAGACTGCCCCGGCGACAATATGACTCGGCCTCCGCGCGGCACCTCAATGAAAACTGCACGAAGGACGTCGACCTGAGAGAGAAAAACCAAGAAACTCAGTCAAACCAGGCTCACAAATGAACTCGCGACACCCGGGCATCCACAGCCTTGGCGTGCGCGCTCACAGCCCTCCGGAAACGCCCCCCCGCACGCCCGATGACCGTACGCAGCAGCCGCGGCAACCACGCGCGCTACTGCAGCCCGCGCGCTGCGTGCTGCCCAGGCGCATGCCACGCGGCGCCTGGGCCTGGCGCGCGGTGCCAGAGCCGGCCGCGCGGCGCTTGGGCCTGCCGCGCGGCCGCTTGGGCTAGCCGCGTGCCCAACGGGTCTGCCGCGCGTCTGCATGCGCGCGCCCGCATGGGCGCGCCTGCATGGGCGCGCCCGCACGCGCGCGCCCGCATGGGCGCACCCGCACGCCCAATGGGCCTGCCGCGCGCGTCCCCTAGTGCGGCGCCCGCGCGCCGGCAGCGCAACGCGCGCTGCTGCAAGCGCCCTGCTGCGCCCGCGGCTCCGCTTGGAGCTCCTCCAATGGACAACATGGACAAGAACTAAACAAGAACACCCCAAAGCCAACCTAAAACAACCTAAAAACCCAAGCTCAACCTCCAAAACCCAAAGTGAGCAACTCAAACTCCAAAGAAAAAACTGCACATACCTCTCTCTCAAATCTGTCGCGTGCCGGTCATCGCGCTCTTCGCTCGGCTTCCGACCATAGGTCCACCATCACATCCCCCACACAAACCCTCTCATTTCCTATTTTTTCCTCTTCTCTTTCCCTCTTCTTCCTCTCTTTCTTCTACATCCAAGCTTTCCTCTGTTCAAACATTTTTCCTCTGTTTCAACTTTGAAGAAGGTGATGACATGGCGAAAGTTAATTAAGAGGGGGCTTAATTAAAGGGTGCGTGGTGGTTGGCTGTAATAAATGCACCCCCACAAAAGAATAAAAAAAATCCCAAATACACCATAATTCCATTCCCTCTCTCACTTCTCTAATTTCTTTCTATAATCCATTACAGGCAAGAATTAAGCAACTAATTAAAATTAATTAATTAATTCATTTTTCTTTTAGCCAACTTCAAGTCACTTTTTGCCTTCGGAGTCTCCGCACCGGCCCGAAACCTCCCGAACTCCGCTGTAATATGAAAATACACATGTCCCAAGCTTTTTCCTCCTCAAAAGCTCAACCGTGGAGTCGGTGTGCTAAATCAAAAAACCGGCTCCAAAACTGCCCGTTCCAACTCAATTTTTGCCCTCGGGTCCTTCGCGTCAGTCCGAAACCTCCCGAACCTCGCTGTAAACATAAAATACAGCTGTTCCAAGCGTTTCCCAATTTTTCTGCACACCACGGTGGAGTCGGTGCTTCCCAAATGGTCCTCTTTCGCGTACAAAGCCCGGAAATATCCGAATCAAGCTGGGGCTTCCGCGTAGATCCAAATCAACCCGAACTCATCTGTAAACAACCATGGGACACATCCAAGGCAAATTCTCCCCCCTCGCGCCATCTTGCGAGGTCAGTGCGCTAACCGAAACTCCGGTACTCTACACTCTCCCCCCCTTAAAAAGGTTTCGTCCTCGAAACCCAACTAAATCCGTAACTCAGGAGGGCGACTTAATCAAATAGGGATAGGGGATCCCTAACTCATCATCAGGCTCTCAAGTGGCCGATCTCACTCAACAAAGCTCCCCAGGTCCTTGTCCAAAAATATAATTCGACTGCAAAATTCCTATGTGTCACAAGCTAAGTTGCATCGGTCGCTCAAAATAGCTCAATTCCTCGTTCAATTCCAAGGAAGTGAAATCCAAAACACGCTAGGGATCAGAAATATTTCATTCAGCCGGATAATTCTCGCGGACCCATCTCCCGCAAAACTTTGATCTACACATCCAAACCCTAAGCCCCAAAATGGCAACCTCTCCGTTGCTCCATAGCAACAAAAGCTCAAAGTTCCATAATGCACTCTTACATCCCTTTACAGGAAAAGAAAATCAACATCAGGGACATAACCCAAATTTCCAAAGTGGCACCCACAGATCGATCATCTCATTTACAAAGTTGCCCTACTCGCCTAAACAAGGCGTCCATAACCAAAATGTCCTTGCCGGGATAACACTGTGATATCAATCATACGTCTTGTAACACTCTCCGCTGACGTTTCCTCAAAACAAACTCTTCCTGAGTATCCCAGTACTTCAGGTTCACGGGTCCTAGAATAATTCACTTATCTTCCAATCGCTGGCAACATCAACATTGACGCTGGCGTCAACCTCAGCTTTAACTCTTCAAAGCTACACTGGCACTACTTACTCCAAAAACTTCGGACCTCTGCCAGAAACGTGGGTTAGGCTCAACCCGTAGGGTATCACTCTTCGTTGGGTGCTGTGTCCCCTTTTTGCAGCTGAAATCATATGGCCTAATCCACAGAACCTTTCGAAGTAAAAGCATGCTCTCCAAACATGAATGTAAACGTCTTCTCTCTCAGAAGTGGCAGCACTCTCTCTCCAAGAGCTCCTCAGGCTCTAAGACGCCTCGCAAAAAAAAAAAAAATCCGAACATCCACGACGGGTACGACCACCTACCCGTCCAAGCATAGCTGAAAAGCACAGTTCATAAAGTCGGTAAGGCATTAATTAATCCACCTGACCCCGCTAACTACTTATACAGCCTATACTGGCTCCAAAACATTATCCAGGCATAGCCTTCGGCTGCATGGTTTCCTAATGCTATCAATCACTCGAAGGCATCTGCCCAAGCACAATCCGAATCTGTCCGAGTTCGAACCATCCAAAAACTCTCACCGTTGTGTACCCACAACGTGGCATCACTGCCGTGCACCCACAGCATGGCATCGCCACCGTGTATCAACGGTGTGGCATCACTACCGTGTATCAACGGTGTGGCATCACCACCGTGTATCAACGGTGTGGCATCACCACCGTGTATCTACGGTGTGGCATCACCACCGTGTATCAACGGTGTGGCATCACCACCGTGTATCAACGGTGTGGCATCACCACCGTGTATCAACGGTGTGGCATCACCACCGTGTATCAACGGTGTGGCATCACCAACGGTGTGGCATCACTCAAGCATCAATGTCTCAGATCCTCACAGTCCTATACCCAATACTACCTCGAAATCCCGGAGCTGACCAAGGGCCAAAAGATCAACAGGCAAAACCCAGTGCCCTAACTGCACTGGGCAGGACCAACAACACTCATATACGTGCAACACGTGATCAGGTATCTGAACCTCACGAGCACAAATTAAGGGTCCTATCTCTAGCCCATACAACAATGCAAATGCCCTACTAAAGAAAGAAAGGGGATGCTCCGGCATCAAATAGAGCTCTAGTGCGGGTAAAGGAGATCAGGAAAATACCTGCCACCACGTGGCCAGCAGCCCCCGAATCCTCGACCTGTGCGGTATAAACTTCCCCGCTCGGGGGTGGTCGCCTGTCGGTCTGCCGCGAAGAAGTGGCCCTAACCATCTGGCCATAACCTGTCGAAGCTCTGCCTGTCTAGAAGGGCGGAGAAGGGGCCGAAGCTGTCGATGCTACTGCTGATCCCGCTCCAGGACAAGACCATGATCTGTACCCTGCCTGCCCACATCGGTAGCACCTGCCCTGCCGCTGATCACACTGTGGGGGGTGCATGGGGTCCGCCGCAAATCACACAACTATCAGTGCGCCTCTGCTGCTGCTGCTGCTGCGTTCCAGGGGGTCGAGAGCCCCCAGATCTCTGCCTCCTCTGCATCTCGCGGCCTCGAGGCTGGAATCGTGGTGGTCTAGGTGGCCTCGGCCTGCTCGACTGGCCCAACTCAGATGGCGCCGGGCATTTCCCTCCTGAACTAGACCCAGGCTGTCACGCCCCGAGTGTAAACCAGAACTCGGGCTCGTCTACAGATCCGCCGTGCACACGGAATTTTCCGCATACACGAAGCGCCGGTAACCTGCTCAAATAAAACAGATACAAAATAGAGCAATAAACAGAGCTGAACTGAAAAATACTACATCTCAGACTGAACTGGAAGTAAAAATACAAAATGACTGTAGAATAAAGTACAAGTTTCTCTCCCAGCTCACCACAAAAATACAACCAGCTGGCTAAAGCCAGGCCCCAAAAGTAAAAGTACAACCGTCTGAGATAGGATACATAAGAGGTACCAGTCTAGCTACTCACTGTCGGGCCCACTGTCTAGCTACTCAGCCGTCCTCTCTCCTCGACCCGCCGCTGTATGTCCAGCAGCACCCGCAGAAGGCTCTGCAAAACAAAGGAGAAGAAAAGAAAAAGAAGAATGGGGGTGAGAACTACTAGTAAACAAGTAGCCTCCCCTAGTGGGTAAAACCTCAAACTCTGACACACCCACTAGGTCTACCAGAGGCAAAAAGGAAAGAAGAGTGGTAAGAAATGAAACCGCTGCAAAAGGAAAATCTACCACTACTATGCCTCTAAAATACAGTCCTAGACTGGGATAACCGTATGCAACAATAACCAATCGTCCTAGATGAACCCGATCTGTACCGCCCTCATCATCGGGCAAATAAGCCGCGCCGATGTGATAGCAAAACTGTCCATAACTGTCTGGCCCCGGCCTCCGGAGGGGATCTCGAGGGGAGCGACCCACACGAGGAAAGCATCACCGGGCAATAACCGCGCCGGTGTGATAAAAGCATCACCGGGCAATAACCGCGCCGGTGTGATAAAAGCAGGATTGGATCACAACTATAAAGCCCCAGTGGAACACAACCCTCCACTAAAAGAAAACTGATTCCCAATCAGATGCAAAAGTAACCATCCGATCAATCGCCCAATATCCGCGATTGCCGCAATACCCCACAATCACAACCATGTCCCACATCCGACATCTGGTCAACCGCCTACTATCCGCGGTTGCCACAAAACCCTCTAATCCATAATCATGCCCTATCACCGATGTCCTATAACCGACATCCGGTCAACCGCCCAATATCCGCGGTCGCCGCCAAAACCCATAATACATAATCCATGCCCCAGCTACACTATCCCAACCCCTGCTCAAACCCGAGCAGCAAATACCACCTGACTAACGAAAGGAGAAAAGAAACAAGCAAGGTTTCTCCTAAGTCAAGTTCCAGCATGAAAGTGTAGCGATAAAAGATGGCCTACCTAGATGTCCAAACAAGCATGCAGATGTCCTCATGAAAGATAAAGAAAGTGCGACAAATAATGGCCCCACATGTGTATCAATTAAAAGCTCCGTATAGATATAACCATCATGCTAAAACATTATCCAACCACACATGTTTAAAATCCACAACTTTCCCTCACCCAAATCATCCACCTATGCATGTCCCAAAAGATCTTCAAGTGGTACCCTCCCACAAGACATTTCATTTTATCCCGGCATAAAAGTAAATTCCACATGCAAGGTTAGGTGCCAAACTATACCCATACAAACATGTATAACCCCCAACCACTATCAGAGTTCCACAATAGTAATTTTCATATGATAGGCTCACAATCATTACTTTAAGCATGCATGTCCATAATTGATCATTCAATAAATCAATTGGAGGATCTCTCCAATATTCCTAGGGGTATGTCAGAAAAATGAGGAGTATAACAACCACCCACCTCGATCGCTAATTCCAAGTCCAAAAAGTGCTCCAGGCCAAAAAGCTAAACCGCCGCGATCACTGAACAAGAATTACCCCAAAACATACAATTAAACTCAACACATGCTGTCCCAAAGCTAACAGTCCAAAGATGCCCTGTTTTTACCTGCGAGGAGTGCCCGGAAAAATCCAAGAAAAATACTCTCACGATCCTCGCGACGAACCCGTCGAAACGAGTACCTGCACGCTCAAATCCGAGTTTCCCACACTGAGAAATAAATCCGACAAGGGGACCACCCCAAAATAATCTGCTCTCAAAAACTGTAGCACTAATTCCTGTAACCAGAGATTTCTCACCTTCGAAAAATATTCAGAAAATTCCAAGAAAAATTGGGGATATTCCTCGTGATGTGTAGATGCAAAACGCCTTCTGAATCGCTCCAATCCGATGCCTGTGCGCGAAGATACCATCAAAATACTGCAGCACTGTCCAAAACTCCGCCCCAGAAAATAAGGTCACAAGATGATCCGAAAAACCCATGAAAAGCTCGGAATAGGAAAAAACCAGTAAACATGTGAAACGTAGCCCTACCTGTCGTGAAGACGATGGCGCAAGAATCACAGAAAAAGGTGCTCGGGGTAAGCCGGGGGAGTCCTCGCACCAAAACGCGACGAAGAAGACCACAAACGAACGAGCATCGCGCCGCGCCGTAAAAATAGAAACCTTGGGATGCGTGCCGCAGAAAAATCCTGGAATCTGCAGATGGATCCGGCTCTGGGAGATGAAGAAATCTCGTGAAGGTGGCACTGTGAAAGGAGGAACAGGGAAAGAGTTCTTCACTGCAGAACTCGGCCTATTTATAGGCCAGGAAAAACAATTGGAGAAATGACCAATGGGTCCCAACTTTCGGGCGCTCCCGGTTTTCGGGCTGCTACAGTGTTGGGCACGGCCCAACACTGTGCGCGCCAAAAATCGCCACGGGCCTCCACGTCGCCCTCGAACAGGCAACAGCCTTCCCCGCCGCACGCGTAGCGCCGCGTGGCCCGCCTGGTCAACGCGGGTGGGTGGCGCCCGCGAATCACAGGGCGCCACCTGGCCCGCACTAACACCCCCCGACCAACCCTGGCGCGCCGCCTGGCGCACCCTGCCGCGCACTGTTCCGAGGCACCCCGCGCTCCGTGGTCCCTGCCTGCGTGAGCCCGCCAACCAGAAACCGCCACGTGTCCCGCCGGTCCATGCACCGCGCCCGCCTGCTCCGTGGTCCAAGTCCACTGCACCGACCAATCCCAAGAAGCCACGTGTCCAACCCCCTGGTGCACGACGGCCCGTGGACCGCGCGCCTGCCCGCGCACCCGCGCGCCTGCCCGCGCGCTGCCCGCTCCCACGCGCTGCCCGCGGCCGCTCTGCCGCCTGCCCGAGCCCGTCCACCGTGCTCCGCCGCTGCCCGCCGCCGCCGCAGCTGCCCGCCGCCGGCCGGAGTTACTGTTCCAGCATGAACAGTAACCGGTTGACCAAAACATCAAGTAGGTAGTCCATTTTGATCGTTTTCCGCGCGCTGAATCCGAATTTGCTGTCCGATTTGCCAAATTCTAACTCCAAAATTTGCCGAAGGCACCCGGAAAGGTGTTCTTTTGCCCAAACTTCGCGCTGAGCCCAATTTTAATATCCACTTTGCGCGAAACCACTTCCGAAGATCCGACGGAGTCCACTGATCACCCACGTGATCCAATTAAGCCCGAAGTCCGCCACTTGTGTCCATTTGGTGCACAAACACCTCCAACGCACCCCGTAGGCCTCCAGAAGCCACCCAACGTACTGCAACAGCTCTGCGGAGATCCAGGTCATCACACAGGCGTCCTCTGTTCAAGCAACCCCAACATACGCTCCATGATTTCCTCCTGGCGCTTGGCCGCCTCCTCCTGGCGCCGCAAAGCCTCTGACATCTGTGCTACCTGGGCCCGTAGCTCCTGAATCTCGCCCTGCCCTGCCTCCTGGCGCTCGGGCTCCTCATCTAACACGGAGTGCTCCCTCGTCCGCGCACGACGTTTCGGAGGCATCGCAAGCAACTCCCCTACAACAAAGCAAAAGATGTCAGAGAGCAAAAATCTCTCGACCCAACAAACGAAAGTCTAAAACACGTCATCCATTCTAAAGCATTATGTTGTTTGCAGCCAACATAACCACTTAGAGAATAAACATGTAAAATTACTCACCCCAATCCCCTGAGGGAGTTACAGACTCAATCAAGACTCTCGATACACCCATAACTCTCACAACAGTCCTCCTACTGTTCAACCAATAGCCTAGGGTCTCAAAGTCCTCAACGACCTATATTCCTAGGCTCTGATACCACCTAATCTGTCACGCCCAGTGGTCGAAACTGCGACCCGGGCTCGCCAACAGATCCGCCGTCTGTGCGGGAACTGCCGCACAGACGAAGCGTCTAACCTGCAAGAAAAGATCTATAACTAAACAAGTATCAGAGCTGAAAAGAAGAGCTGAACTACTAAATCACTAAGATAAAAGTCCAAGTACACCAGTCCCACTATCTCTCGAATAAAACATAAGTACAAAACGACTAACAGGTACAAAGTGGAACGAAAAGTACAGGTGACTCTATCCCTGCCTCCACAGACTCGGGTAGGAACTAGTCGGCCACGCCCTTACCCTGATCTGAAGGCTCCGAACGAGCCGAGCCCGGAATGGTCGCCTCAGGAACACCTGTCATCACAGCGGGTGTGAGATCTACTGCAACAGGCAGATCTCAGTGGGTACCGACGCCAAAACCCACGGTATGCCCACTAAGTCTGCTAGAGACAAAAACAGATAGATAGATAGATAGATAGAATATGAATGCTGGAAATGAATCTACCACTACATGTCTCGATGCAATGCAGGGAAAGTTCTCAATTTCTCTCACGGGAGGCCTGGAAATTCTGAACGACTGCCACCTACAACCCTATCAAACAAGAACAGGCTGTAGGCATAGCCGCCCATAGTTTCCGCCCCCGCACTGAAAATGCTGAAACTCTCGCATGACACTAGAAAGTCATCTCAATTTCATTCAAGTAACCACCTGGTAACTCGGCCAAGGCATGTACCCACCTGGTAACTCGGCCAGGGCATGTAGCCATCTGGTAACTCGGCCAGTGGTATGTATCATCTGATAACTCGGCCAGTGATATGTATCCATCTGGTAACTCAACCAGTGATATGTATCCATCTGGTAACTCGGCCAGTGGTATATATCAACCTGGTAACTCGGCCAGTGATTTGTATCCCCCTGGTAACTCGGCCAGTGATATGTATTCACCTGGTAACTCGGCCAGTGATATTTATCCACCTGGTAACTCGGCCAATGATTTGTATCCCCCTGGTAACTCGGCCAGTGATATTTATCCATCTGGTAACTCGGCCAGTGATATGTATCCGTCTGGTAACTCGACCAGTGATATTTATCCATCTGGTAACTCGGCCAGTGATATTATCCACCTGGTAACTCGGCCAGTGATATTTATCCATCTGGTAACTCGGCCAGTGATATTTATCCACCTGGTAACTCGGCCAGTGATATTTATCTATCTGGTAACTCGGCCAGTGATATTTATCCACCTGGTAACTCGGCCAGTGATATTTATCTATCTGGTAACTCGGCCAGTGATATGTATTCACCTGCTGAAACATACGTTCAGGACCAGTTCTTGCATAAAAGAGTTCTCTCGGTTTATAAAAACGGCCCGGGAGCAATAACAGTGCCCACTAACCGAAGGGTGCACCAAAACAAGCCCGGGTTCTTCCAAACCTATCACGACTGTCTGACAGTCACCAGATAAAGCAATAATGGCAAAGGGTCACAATACCTTTGCATACTGAAGCATTATGAGCATTCTGTGATTTGGGAGGAAAACCAACCCACCTGGAATGCTTTCCGCAGGCAATCGCTGAAGTCGGTGCAGCGCTGGAGCCTGAAATTGGCGAAACGTCAAAAATCGTGCCACAAATCACGGAAAAATCCACGGAAGATCCAATAAATTCTCTCGAGTCACACAAAAATTCCGGCGCACTCTGGCTCACTCTACAGCCAACCGCAAACACTAACAGCACTCTTAAAAATCTAAGATTCCACACACATAAGTCCAGCACAATGTCTGCTCTCCAAATAAATGCTTACAAATAATCCATAGTGTACTTCCATAGCACACTCCAACTCTCAAAATACAATCTTCACATCACCAATACAAGGCACGTTCTCTCTCACATTTAAAAAGAACTGCAGCACCCTCTCAATTTCCACACACTCACTTAACCATCAAACTCCAAACACACACACACTACACCCAGGTACCATTTGCACCCACGCACACAAGAGCTTCTCAACCAAAAAATAAAAACTCCATTTGTACACACCCACAAGTCCACACAAAAAAATCTACCTACTAATAATTAGATGCCCACATAAACACCATATTAACTAATTCACCCATGTTGGGTTATGTATAATTGGATCTAAATAGGGGAAAAAAACACCTAGAGGGGGTGTGAATGGGTGTAAACAATAAACACTCAAAATCTTTGCGTTATAAAACCCAATGCGGAAAACAAAAATAACACGCAGAGATTTTTACGTGGAAAACTCCAAACCGGAGTAAAAAAACCACGGGAACGATAACACGGTGAAATCCACTAGGATTAAACACGTACAAGGTGATATACCGTACTCACAGACGACTCAACCTTTTCCATACGCTCCTAGCTGATCTTCTCCGCTCGCTCCACGACGCTTCTCGAATCCACGATTTGCGTCCAACGCCGAACTCCACGGCGTCCCAACGTCGAGTCCACGACGTCCGACCGAATCCACGGTCTTCAACCTGTAGCACGCTTCGAATCCACGAACGTACCTCGCTCCGAATCCACGAGAGCGGTTGCACCTTGAATCCACAAGGCCACGCGAGTCCACGCGCCGATTTGGGATAAATCTTTGTTTTGGGTGGTGATGATCCGCCGAATACTTAGATTAGAAATAGATCGAAAATACCATCTAAGTATTCATTGATTTGATTCTACTCAAAATGTGAGTATGAAACCTAGAATCAAATCAATCAATATAGATGAAGGAAACATAGGATACTATCCATTGATTTCCTTTCTTCTCTATATGTGGATCTTAGGCGTATATAAGATGACGGCTTTTTGGATTAGCGGCTTCTTTTTGGATTAGCCCTAGAAAAGAATCATAGGGTATATCTATAGGTTAGAAACCCTTGGAAGAAGATAAGAATCAAAAACTTCTTTTCTGGAATTTTACATGACGATGATCCGGATCGGAGTTCGGCGATCGGATTGCAGTAGCGAGAAAATAGTTTCCAGAAAAACCAAGGTTCGGGATCCGGATCGAAGTGCCTGATCCGGATCGTTCATACAGTTCACCAAACATCAACGTTCGGGATCCGGATATTTGAAAAGCCTGATCCGGATCGTTAAAAATAAAATGGTAAACCCAGTGATCGGATCCGGATCAACGGAGCTACGATCGGGATTGAACTGGTGTATGACAGAACAACCTTCGGGATCGGATTGAAGAGTCTGACAGATCCGGGAAACATGTCCCATGTCCAGTTGT